>VDFB02037239.1:0-12317 GCA_007258455.2 Sequoia sempervirens
TCATGCAAATAGAAAGACCTTGATTGGTGCATCCCCTCTTAAAATAGGTATTCATTTACGGTTCTTCTTTCTCCCTTTTCTTGCAAGGTGTATTCAAGAGCTCATTAAAAATCCAACAAAGAGCTGGCTTCTAAAATCCAAGAGGTTGTCCTGTGAACTGTGTCCCACATTTGTAGGCTTCCCGTGATTGGTGGTCACATGAGCACAGATTTGCATGAGAGTGCAAATTTGAATATCAGCATGCTTTATCTTTGATCTTTAAGATCTGTAATGAGGCACTTTCTTGATGGTCCAATTTGATTAATGATCAGCCTTTATTTACAATTTGTGTGACTTCTGTTATCTGAGTGAACATGTGACAGGTTTTGTTTTGTTATAGGCTCTTTTTCGTACTTAAAATACTCATGAGAAAAGTGAATGACATGTCCCTATATGTACGAATGTAGAGGGAAAACGATGGTCCTGCTCAGGATATGTTCTAATTTAAAAAGTGTCACTTGTTTGAATGTTGCTTTAACATGAAAAATATGTATGATGCACACTCTAGTGTCTTCCTCAGTAAGGCTCTTCTATTTCAGTTGAGCAATGGCGGCAATTGGTCAGAACGAATATAAAATAATTCTTAATTTATAATATACGGGCTTATACCATCTGAATGCTAGTAATTTTGAACAAATGTCCTATTCCTCTGGCCGATGGTAGGGTTTTGTGTTCAATATTTCATTGGATGTGCCCCTGGCATGTCTTTTGTGGCAACAAAACATCTTAATTACTGTCATCAATAATCAAATTATGGATAAATCGATCTTTAAGACTTTAAATGATCAAAAGGATTTTTTTTTTAGTACTTTACATGTTTGCAGGAGTTGGAGAGATGCAATTTTGAGTTTGATTTTGCACTATTTTGATGCTTAATTTTTCTAGTGCTTTCTCATTTATGATTGTTAAATGCCCACTTCATTATTTTTATGCATAATTTTATTGCCATTCAACATTTTGGTTTTTGGCTTAGTATCTTTGTTTCCTGCTATTAAATTAGGTAGGATTTTATCCAATTGGGTATAAACAACTCTCTTTAATTTTCCATGGTGAGTCTTGGTGGAGTTAGGGCATGGTTCACTGTTTATGCTTCCACAGCAGTATCGTGCCATGAAAGATTCCAGAAGCTTTACCTTATCATGGAATGTTTTTGACAGCCTCAGGTTTGTTAGCAAGTTTTGACTTAGGGAAGTATTTTAATTGACTGTTGCCTTACTGGGTGTAGCATACAATTTTTATTTCATTTTGATTGTATCTTTGATTGCCTTGGTGTTGATTGGGCTTTGAGCCTGTGGGTTGCCTGGGGACAGTTGTCCATGTAGTAGCATACGAGTATATTGGTTGTGTGGGTGGCCTAGAGGGATTTAATGCTGGATCTAGCAGCTGTATGCTTTTTTTTTGACATGAGGAACTCTTCCAACTCTTATTCTGCTACTTGATTTTTGAAAACCCAGGGTCAATTTATGCCTTGTTCAGCTTGGCATACCCTACACCTCTTAGTTTTGTTGTGAGCATTGGACAGTAGCAAAAGATCTTGAATTGCTTTGGTAACTTTATTTTTTGTTGGAATCTTGCTAATGGTTTTGAGAAGATCTTTTCTGAGCCATATATCTGGCTGTACTCGAGTAGCAAGATCTGCTTCAAACATTCACAATTCTTCCATGAATATTTTGTTTTTCATCATTACACATTGCTTTGCGTCTGCATTGCCAAAGGATGGAGATTCCTGTTAGATGGATTGTATCAAATTAATTATTTAAAATTTATGCAACTTGTCCAATTTAACGGAAAATGTGTGTAGTTTGCACACCTTTGTATTATTGATATGGCCTTTTTGTTGAAATGCTTGTATTCTGCAGAACTTGAGTATTGCTATTGTTTTTGATTGGTGCAGAATAACTTGGAGGATGTGTACAGTCTTCTTCGCTTTCTTCGGGTTGAGCCATGGAGTAATTGGGGATGGTATATTTAATTTCCTGGTCCCTTTTTCCCTTACTAACTTGATGAAACATTACTGTTCTATTTGGTCAAAGATGATCTTGCATATACTCATTTTGGTTTATACTTGTGGAGCTCCTTTGATTGTGTTTTGAGTTTTTGCATTTATAAATGAATAAATTTTCTAGGGGTTCATTTCTTCAAGGATTTGGTATTTGCATAAACTTGTGATCAAAATGATATGGCAGCCTCAAAAGAATAAATAACTTGGATTATGTGTATCTTTTGCTTCTGCTTTCCATTCATATATTTTATAAAGAAACATTAGAAATTTGCTTATGCATATTATGGTGATGGGTGCTACTTATGCTTGCAATGCTTTAGAAGGCTAATAATTAGAAATGGAGTGTTTGTTTGATGATATTTCTAAGTATTGTAGCCAATAAGTGGATATGATATAAATTTTGTGTGCACATAATTCAATCTTGGTGTAGCTAGTGGCTTTCTTTTGTTTGGATGGTTGACTAATTTGCAATGACATCAAAACAATTACAATCTTCTTTCTTTTGATATGCATTTCTAGTTGTACTGTCTATTTAAATTTATTTTATTTTCTTCCCTTTTCTACGCATCAACCTGAGTAAACCAACCAATATGTCATCTATTTGTATTCAAACAATTGCCTTACAGCTTTAGAGCACACTCGAGGTATCATGTTTTGGCATGCAAAATATTGTGTTCCACTTGATAGCTGCCAATAAGATTGTGTTGTGTTTTATACAGCTACAAGGCTGCATGTCACAGAGCCAATAGAAAGCAAAAATGCAACACAAACACATGAAGAAATGAACAATATAACACAGCATATATCCTGGGAAAACCATCCTCATGAGGGAGAAAAACCCAGCCACAAATATGTCTCTTGTATATTGAAAGAAATCAGCTTACAAGTCTCAGCACCTCTCCTAGATGCCAATGAATCAGCTTACAATTCTCAGCACCTCTCCTAGATGCCAATATATAGAAAACCTCTTATTTCTCCTTGATATCAATCTGCTCTTCAAAGGATAATAACCTGCTGCAAAATAATCTAACTTCTTCTTGAAGAGGTGACTTGATTTTATAGGCAAAATAAGTTCCAAACAAGTCGTCATCTCCTCCTAAATATAGGCAGATAACAGTTACACATGCAACCACAAGAAGACACACAAGGTGGCATTTCATTTTCTTATTTAAGGAGGAGTTACGAATGCAGTTCATGAGTCTATTTAAGGAATACAAATAGAGATTCTCATGTATGTTAGTATGCAGATTCTCCTGCATATCAGTTACTCCTTGCATGTAGACTTGCTTGAATGAGACAAATTATGAGGTCGGCCAGCTGACATATCAGATTATTTAAGGAAGATTCTTCTGACACAAGAAGATACCTCCTGCTGCTACCAAAACATTAACACTCCCTCTTAGCTAGGGAGGTATCTTTTCAGATATCCATGTCATCAAAGCATATGTGCACAAGTGTCCATCACGAAATCACTCAATGTGATGTTGTCATCTTATCATGATGTCCACCATGGCTACTCCAAGAGAATGGAACAAGGACTTTCACCTCAAATTTATCTCGCAGAGAAAGATGCACTAACAAGGGCTTACACTTCAAATTTCTCTCGCAAAGAAAGATGCACTAACAAGGGCTTACACCTCAAATTTCTCTCGCAGAGAAAGATGCAATAACAAGGGCTTGCACCTCAAATCTCTCTCGCAGAGAGAAATGCATTAACAAGGGCTTGCACCTCAAATCTCGCTCACAAAGAGAAATGAATTAACAAGGGCTTGCACCTCAAATTCCTCTGTCTCAGAGGAAAATGCATTAACAGAGATCTTCATGATGATGTGACTCCTTCTGAAGCTTCAAGTACTAGCATTAACCTTCTGACCTCGTCATCCAAGGTTGCTTCTGATGAATTGTTAGACTCCCTCTGAATGTAAATTCCTTCTCTTCGAAGAAATTGATCTCAAAAACAACCTGAATAGGTTCTTCCTCTTCAAGAGATGTCTTCAACCACCAACTCAGTCCCATGGCTGTAAGCTATGACTCCATGCTTGATCATTTCTTCAATCGGCATGACTTTCTTACAGGATGCCTCAAGCTCTTCTTCTCTAGGCAATCACTCATCACCCTCTTGCTCCTCGATCCGTCCTGGAAGCATTTAGAGAGAGATTACTAATAGTTTAAACTATCCAGAAGAAATATCAAAGCTAGAAGCATACAAGATTCACTATCCATTGATGTAGCATGAATTAATAACTACATAAATAATTCATTCAAGGTACAAGTATAAGATACTTATCTCTTTATGTTGGTACACCAATGAGCTAGACTTGTAGCTGTCACTCATCTTCACCACCTTCACTCGATCTCACCCTCATGGAAAGTGGGAATATGAAACGACTGTTTATCAAAGATTGAAGACTCCATTTAAATCTTGAGATCACATTATGAATCAACGCACCCAAACTCATGTGATGAAAGAGTTTAAGTAATTAAAAGAGTGAAAAATCATCATGACTTCCTTCCATAAATGTGGCCTTTCGCTTCCCAAGCTTGTAAACAGAGATTGCAGCTCCAAGAAACTCCTTATACACATCACACTTAATTAGAGTTCTGAATAAATTTTAGTCTTCTACAGAAAAAGATACAGTAGCCAATTAATGCTAGCCTTCAAGAGGCACTCCTCGAGAGTTCTTTAGAAAAGACATACACCCATGAATTCCAAAGGGCTTCACACATCGTGGATGGCAACAAAATAGATTATATATAACACCCTCATTAGCTCAGAGAATTTCTTGACATCCAAAACTCAAAACAAGCAATATAATAGTATCTAGAAAGTCACGACTTCACATCAAGTGAAACTAGCCCAAAAGTTACTCACACTTCCATACTACCCATGCCTAAAGAGGTGTCAATAAATATATAACAATCTCATATCAGTTTTAAGAAAACATGACTGCCACGCATCAAGACCCCTTTGAACAGCAACAAGACATTCACCCGCACTGCAGAAGATAAGTCAACACAAAATAGCATTGACTCCATCACTTTCTTTCCATGGCACTTGCACACACAGACTCAACAGCTTTTCCCATGCCTTCTAATCATGTCTAAGATTTACAAACTCAAAAAGCCTTCAAAACTCCATTGTGCCACAAGAGACTGTGTTCTTGTTAGACCAAATCTGATCGGATCTTTTCGTAGACCCGCTCTGATACCATGTTAAATTATGAACCAAAAATAAGAGCTAACAGAAAACATAAAAATGCAACACAAACACATGAAGACATGAACAATATAACACAACATATATCCTGGGAAAACCCTCCTTCTGAAGGAGAAAAACCCAGCCACAAATATGTCTCTTGTATATTGAAAGAAATTAGCTTACAAGTCTCAGCACCTCTCCTAGATGCCAATGAATCAGCTTACAATTCTCAGCACCTCTCCTAGATGCCAATATACAAAAAACCTGTGATTTCTCCTTGATATCAATCTGCTCTTCAAAGGATAATAACCTGCTGCAAAATAATCTAACTTCTTCTTGAAGAGGTGACTTGATTTTATAGGCAAAATAAGTTCCAAACAAGTCGTCATCTCCTCCTAAATATAGGCATATAACAGTTACACATGCAGCCACAAGAAGACACACAAGGTGGCATTTCATTTTCTTATTTAAGGAGGAGTTACGAATGCAGTTCATGAGTCTATTTAAGGAATACAAACAAAGATTCTCATGCATGTCAGTATACAGATTCTCCTGCATGTCAGTTACTACTTGCATGTAGACTTTCTTGAATGAGACAAATTATGAGGTCGGCCAGCTGACATATCAGATTATTTAAGGAAGATTCTTCTGACACAAGAAGATACCTCCTGCTGCTACCAAAACATTAACAAAAAAGAAACTCGCCCTTTGTTTGTTGATCGACAAGCAGGTTCCATAACTTGTTGAACTCAATAAGGTTTTCTTTTGTCAACACCTAACATCCTTCAAACCTCTTCTACTTGTTTTAAAAAAAGGAAACGCTAGGGCTTTGAAGTTTTGGTGAATTGAGGGAGATTTTGGTGAAACTCTGTACTATCCTTGACAAGGTTCCCTCCCAACCTTGTTGGAAGGCCCGATGTAGCTCTTTTAGAACCATTTGATTGTGAAGTAAGTAGGCAAGTTTTGAGGGAATGCTAGTGTTTGTATGTGGTTTCGGAACCTGTGTTGGCTCCCAACAAAGTTTCCATAACCTTGTCAAAGCTCGATAGTATTTTTTGAACTTTTTGAAAGGCAAGGAAGATGGTGTGCTCATTGGTTTGGTGGAGTTTTGATGTGATTTTCTAACCACTTCTGGTTCTTGACGTTGGTTTTGTTGCCACTTTGTTTTGTTGATGGTCAAAGTAGTGAAAAGAAGATGAAAGAGAGACCAAGTGTTGTGGGTGTTGGCAAGTTGAACAGGTTTCAAAACCTTAGTCAACTTAGACAAGGTTCGCACAACCTTGTTGGTGTTTGACGAGGTTTCAAAATGTAGTTTTGGGGCCGACGCCAAGTGCTGATACAAATAGAAATGGATAGGGGAGGGCTTGTAGCATTCATTGGGGTTTTGGATTTGGCCTATAGTGTCGAAAAACACTCAAAGGAACAAAGAACAAATGCAGATGCTTGTGATAAAGGAAACAATTTTTAGAATTGTTTTTGGCACCAAGTGAAACAATGCTATACATGTTCTTCCCACCTACTTGCCTTAATGGTGATATCATTTGAATGTTATTGTTGTCATTGTAGATGGTTGCGCATCCACCCAAAATCAATGCTCAACCTACCAAAAGTTATTGTTGAGGCTACTTTCAATCTAGGATGCCCATTTTGGGTGGGAATATTCTTCAAGTTGTGGATATTTGTGGTGCTACAATGTATCAATTAAGGTTTTGGCCCTTCCAAGTATATTGCTGGAGTTTAGACTTTTGGTAATCTAATTCACACCCCCCCCCCATTGCAAATGGGGACCTCTTTGTTGTCCGCTTTTTAGGGTTTTGCTTTGCGTTTCCGGCTTTGTCCGCTTCTTCGCTTTTGGGGAAGCCTTTGAGTCTTTAATTTGAACGGGCCACAATTCGAAGCCGAAGCCACGAGTTTTCGCCTGATCACGGTGAAACGCCACCATCGCGGGTGGCGAAGGCCTCGAGACGGCGATCGAATCGTCGCTTTTGTACGACTCGACACTTCCAAATTTTTAGGGTTCTCACCCCGGGCCCCCTATTTTTTAGGACCTACTTTTTGGCACTTTTGGGCAATTCTGGGATCCCTATTTTTTAGGGTCTATTTTGGAAAATTGCTATTTTTGGAAAATTTCTATTTTTACAAAGTTTCTATTTTAGCGCCATGAGTTTCTCAAACGACTTAGAAGTTTGAAACGAAAGCAACGTAAACTCCCTTTGGAGTAATCGACCAAGATTTTGAAATTTTGGCAAAATTCTGAAAAATCACATAAAAAGTTCAAAAAATCTGGAAAATTTGTTCAAAAATGGTGAGAAATTCTGGAAAATCACAGAGAAATCTGGTAAAGAGCACAGAAAATGGTGAATGAGATGATGAATTCATCAATAAATTGGTAAAATTCATGAAATCCATCAAGAAATCTGGAAATTTGTGAGAAATTTGAACAGTTCATGGGAAAATCTGAACATTCATCCATGGAGGAAACTGAGATATTCGCCTAAGTATGGAAGACTTTCAGCTCACAGTCAATGGTGAAGCTTCAGCTAAAGGTTGGCAATGGCACCAGATCTGAGCAAGTCCGCCCAGGCAAGAAGAGACAATAGCATAAAAATCTGAGCAATGGCCAACAATGAGATGAAGTCCGCCCCTGTCTAGAATGGAAAAGTGAATGGCCAGGTTACAGCTGAAGTCCGCCCATGAAGAAAGAAGAAAATGTCTAAGAAAATGAGGCCATGGCCAGGCATAAGCTGAAGTCCGCCCTTGAGATAAGTGTCAAGTGGCAAGCAAAACAAGGAACCCCGCCCTGTCCATGAGGTGATTGGCAACAGATTCAAGGAAGTCCGCCTTGAATATTGGACAATGGCTAAACATTCAAGGAAGTCCGCCCTCCAAAGTTAGCAATGGCATGAAAAACAGTCAAGTCCGCCTTGAGGAAAATGTCAAATGGCAAGAAAGAAGCCAAAGTCCGCCCAAGGAAAGTGGCAATGGAAACTAGCAAGTCCGCCCTCCAAAGTGGCAAGCCAAGACTTAAAGTCCGCCCTAGGCACAAAGTGAATGGCCAAGAAAAGGTTAAAGTCCGCCCAGCTAGAGATGGTAAGTGGCAAACAAAGTAAGGAAGTCCGCCCCTTGAGCAAAACAGAAATTTGGCTAAGGCGTAGCCAAGGAAGGATGAAATGGCAAGAAAAATGACTAAGTCCGCCCAACCAAAGAGTGAAGTGGTCAACCACAAGGCAAAGTCCGCCTAGCCAAAATGTTAAATGGCCATCTCAAGGCCAAGGTCCGCCATGTTAAGAAAGTGAAAAAATTAAAATTTTGCCTAAGTGTGAACCTTTGAAAAATTAAAATGTGCATGTGACTAAAGAAAATCTTCGCCATGGCTAGAAAAATTGTGGAAAAAATCAAACAAATGGCAAAATAAAATCGGACATGGCAAGATAAATTGCGGAACATCAAAAGAATTTTGGACAAGATACAAGTTATGGCTATAAAAATATTGGGCATGGCTAGGAAAAAGTTGGACATGGTTAGAAAAATGTCAAACGAGAAATATTTATGGCCAAATAAAATTGGACATGGCCAAATATTTTTGGGAAACGATCAAAAAATCATGGACAAATAAATTGGATGATCAAGATTATGGCGAGAAAATTTAAAAAAAAATGAAATTTGCCTAAGGCATTGGCAAGGAAATTTTCAAAAATCAAAAATAATTTGCCAATAAAACGAACGGGTTGGAATGGACACATAAAATAATTATTTTAATTATTTTAATCATTTATTTTCCAACACCAAAAAAGAGATAAGTCTTGAAAATTTCGAAATTGGAAAGAGAGAAAAAGAGTTTTGTTGGACTGTGAATGAAATTAGAAACTTTCCCGGACGAGGTGATTGAGGATAGAACTTGCCATACGAAAGCAAAGTGAAAGATGAGTTCGAATTTGGTTCAAAGGGAAACATTGCAAATTTACTAAAATGATCGACCTTCTCACTTCTATAAGTGATTTCGTTTTTCATTTGTGCAATCACTCGATTTTGAGAAGAAAAGTGGTGAGAGGAGAATTGTTTAAGGCAAAAGGTTGAGGAAATTTGCAGCAAAGTGAAAGAAATATTCTGTTATCAGCTTGCATCGTGGTTACGATCACGTCTCCAAGAAGTCACAAGGCAGATTTGTTTTGTCCATTTCATGTCAACATGAAGCTTCACCATTTATTTTTCTTTCCAGCTTGTTATTTTTCGCGAAGTCTAATTTGATTACCAGCTGGAATGTTCTTTCAAACTGATTTTAATGTCGAATTCTTATTATTTCCTTCTTCCTTTTCTTGCAGATCTATTTTTCGAAGCATTCAAGATGAAATTTGCAAGCAAAGGTGTCCAAACACAATCAAAAATCAAGTCCAAGTGGGAGCACGTCGTGGACACAGATCTTGGCCACGTTGATCTTGAAGACTTCCGGAAGAGAATGTACGGGACTGACGGACGTCTGCCTACACCAATCGCCATGAGAATGATGCGCAACGGAATCGTCCATGCAGCTGGATTTCCACCAGCAAAAGAATGTCCTGAGCTGATGGCAGAATGCGCACTACACTACAACGCACAAGACAGACAGACAGAAGCTCCTGACGGAAGGGTCCTTGCCTACTTGTCCGAGCCAGCGATCCAGGAAACTTTTGGCATTCCAGTGTACAACCGAACATCCTATCGCACCAAGCAAGATGCACTCAAACTTTATCAAAGTCAGAAGGATCTCTGTGCATCCAACATAAACAAGAATTGGTTATTAAAACCAAAGCCCACTGCAAGCAAGATGCCAAAAAAATTGATCAGAACCCACTTCAAAGAGGAATATGGTGATATTGTTCTGCTACTTAACAGAATGGTAGGCAGTGCCCACGGTGCTCCTTTCGAAGATTGGATGTACTATTTTATTGATGAGATAATCACTGGAGTCAAGATGTTCAATTGGTCTAGGATGATTAGTGACAGCTTGCACGAACAGTTGGTCAACTTTGAGAAGACCAAAATTTTTCACAGGAGCTCCTACATTGTATATTCACTCGCAAGATATTATAAGTATCCTGGCTTGACTTGCAAAGGCGTGGTCGGCAATGGCGAGGGGAAATTGAAAGTCTACGATTGCTATCCACAGCTACAGCTGAAAGAGAAGTCTCATCTCCGGAGAGCTCACGATGCCTTCTTAATGTATATCACCCAGCTTCTTCAAGGCGGAACGCACCAAAGACTCTCGCATGAAGCCAAGAGCCTAATCAATCGGTATGGATTCTGGTTCATTCAGTATCCTAAATTCACTTATATCAGAATCCAAGGATTTTCCGGAAATCCTTATAGGCTGCCTGTCTATCCGACTAACAGGATGGTATTGTTGGAAGTGCTAAGGCAACTAGAAACATATCAGAACATCCAAAGGCCTAAGCAGAAAGCTGCTGTCACCTTTCCGTTTTTCATCGGCAACATGGAGGAGTCATGCCCGACAGCACAAGCAGCGGAGGTTGCTCGACTGGAGATTCAGCAATATCCGTTCATCTCATACAAAGCCAGGAGCAACTTCGATCCGCTTCATCACATCAAGATTGTGGACGGAGAAAGATACAAACATCGGGTTGACCTAGAGGACTTTTGGGCCAACGCAGCCGATGAATATGATGTAAGGAGAAGGTTATGGTCAAGGTTGCCATTAAGCATGATAAGAACGACCGAGCTCTTCAAAATACCTGACCAACTGCAAGATGATGGAATATACGTGCAGCCAGGCTTCAAGGAGAATGAGCCACTTCCACCTATAAAATGGTTTGAGCCTGAGATGGGTGATCTAGCCACCTTGATGCGCCCTGTTTTCAAGTACTCTCAGTGGTGGATAGATCGTCAAGTAGAAGTGTTAAAACAGAGAAATGTGCAATTTACCTACGAGTTGATGGGAGACACTGAGTCATGTTCTTCGAACGCCGGTGCTTCTCGTGGAGATGGACCAACAAATGCTGCCAACTCAAAGAAGAGGAAAGAAGCCGATAAATCTGCAATACAAGACAAGGGTAAAGAGATAGATGAAGGCCCTTCTCGAAAGAAGCACAAGTCTAAACCCCTTCAGTCGGCCACTTCCAGGAACATAGAAGAGATGCTTGCCTTGGCTAGAGAATCTTTAGAAAATGCCAGGATCCCTTCTGGTTGAGAAAATGTAAAACCAAATTCAAATAGAGGACCGACGCCTATGGTAAACGGAAATCTTGGGATAGGACCTTGTGGAACATAGAGAATGGAGGCCGAGGAAAGATGATTTCGCCCTAGCGAGGCATTCAAAGAGGACCATGAAGATCCGGGGAGATCATGATATGCGATTGGTCAAAGGAATTCGAAAACGCGGCTCTGAGGGGAAGAGCGAGGAAATACAAGACATGCGGGGCGTCCAAGTCAGAGGGACATAATTGAACAACCAGCATTGAGTGGCTGAAGAAAAGATTGGCATGGGTGGAGTCCACGGGACAATGACAGATTTTACGGCGATTAAACAAAGCTGGGAAAGGCCAAAGAAGTTCTCAGCCATTGAGAGATGAAAGCGCTGGAAATCGCCTTGCGATTACCGTGCGATTACTCACGACAAAGTTTCGAAGCTGAGATTGCTCACGAGAGATATGCGCTATACGAAGCGTGACATGGGTCGACAACAAAAGAAGCGGAAATTTGAACTTTGGACCGTATGGCACCATCAAGGCGGATGAAAAGTTTAGCAGAAAAAGAGTTACAAGAAAGAAATTCAAAGATCCTAAAGACTACATCCGGCCAAACCACTAGCGAAGGTGAACAATTGGCCTTTACCTAAGGTACTGCAGAACGAAGTCTGCGAACTTTGAAGTATATGACCGAGGGAGGCTAAAATTGTGGATATTGGAAGGAAAGAAAGAAAGCGTTGATGTTTGCAGAAAAGTTAAAGGCTATATAAATGAACGAGGAGCTTCCTTCATACTTTAATGATTCGCGGGGATCTACAGAATAAGCAGGCGATCTGGGGATATTGAGAGCAGGGTCCATCCATACATCAGGGAAGCGAAAAGAACATTTCAAAGC
>VDFB02037240.1:0-25408 GCA_007258455.2 Sequoia sempervirens
CCCACTATGGTCGGTTGTACGTAGCCGCCACAGGCCGCGCACAGTAGCCAAGGCTATGCACAATAGCTAGCCTAAGGGGGCTACGGCCTGCCCACCCTGTGGTACTATGTACCACAGGCTGTGTGGGGGCAATGTATATAATATTAAATGTTTTTTTTAAATTCATTTCTTTAGTTTTTTTTTTTTAATATTGATATATCATATATATGTATATTAATATATATATCTGTATATATGAATGTATATATTCCCTCTGAACTATTAGAGTGAATTATTTTATCCAGTTTTAAGAAAATGATTTAATTACATGATTTTTTTTAATATGAGTTATTATATATATATGTATATATGTGTATATATATGCATAAAAGTGTATATGCATATGTATATACATAAATCTGGTTATTTATATGTTGTGATTGTGGAAAAATTATGTAAATTTGTAATCTTATAGTGTAATTGTGCAAATTAGAAATAAACTGTGTTTTAAATTAAATTGAATTTTCTCGAGTAATTGATTTATAAAGTTGGTGAAATTTATTGTACATTATAATTTGTTTTATGGCATTGTTTTATGTTTTGCTACTCTTTAGATTATTCATTTAATTCAATTGTGGTTTTCTTTTATTGGGGTTTATGTCTTGCGGGAAAACCCTAGAGTTAGTTTATCCTAATATAGGAAATTAAGTTGTTGATTAGGAACTTCCAGAGGTAGGGATACAAATGTTATATTTGATCTTGCAATTTTAATTTTGGCCTATGTTTTGACTATGGTTGTGATTTTATTTTACACTTGGATTGTACCATTTTGTGATATTGTTCATATGATTTTGGTGAGATGGTTATGCCTTGCGGATGTTCCATTTGTTGGTTTAGTATTTCTTGTTGGTACAATCCACAAAGGGGTTGTCAGGGTAACCCACGTAGAGTTAGAGTAATCAATGATAACCTAAGTAATTAATTATGGGTGGGTGGTTAAACATTAATAAGATAATTATGATGCCTCATTTTCCTGTTAGTGCTATCACATACTAAAAGGGACCAAAAAGGTTGTGGTTGGCATGGTCGTTGCCTCATCTTCACGAGGGGTTAACGATGCCACATGAGTAACCCTATGGAGCGACTCCTTGAGATAGGCTGTCAGGAGAACCATAGATAGAGGTGACACCTTAAACTAGGTTGTCTGGATAATCCATGTAAAGCCATGCGATGACACTCTCCTCTAGCAATTCTTTGATCTATTTTATTGAAATCCTCTAGAAGTGGTCCATTGGTTTGTCTTTTGGTGATTTATCATTGTTTAGTTTTGTGAGTGGTCTTTTGATATTATGTTATCTTATCTGGAGTTAGTCTTATGTTACTGTTAGATGTGCTTGGTCGAGGATCCTTGTTTACACCCAGCACGGGGGTGGTTGGGTGGAACGTGCTGTGCACCCTATTGGGTCCCCTTTCGATGCAGTTGTACCATTCAGTGTAGGGCTTTGTAGATGTTGTTGATCCAAGATTCATATGTTCTAGATGTGTATTTGTACTACAGATGTATTTCATTTATTGATGTATCACTCCCACGTGTGATGGGAAGACTTTGATGTAATTTGTATATATGTTCATTATGTTGTACTATTAGGCTGATGTAATGTATATTCATACCATGTAATCATTCTTGAACTAACATTTGTAATTTCTGATCATGTTATGTTGTACCTGTGGAAATATATATATTTAATATCTTCATGATTAATTCATTTGTTTTTTTCTTGTATGGTTTTTTATGGATTACTTCTATTAATGTGGTTATCGTTAATGGATGGTTTAAATGGTGATATGAGAATGAATGGATTTACGTTATTATTTATTTAATGTTAATCTATTATCCTTGTTATGGGTTAGTTTAGTAATGTCACCTTGTGTACCCCAAGGCATTTAGTTGTGCAACTTAGAACATTGTTATGTTGGAATACTTAAGTACATTTCTTATGTTCTTTAAAAAAAAATTGTTGCACTTGAGTTGTTCCTTTGGGGTTTGCGCGACGAGGCGTTACATCTCATATCATTTGCATTCCCCATTTTGAGAAAATCTTATTATGATTGAAACTATATTACAAAAGAAGCGTAGAGCCATGGATTTATTTAATGATGATGAATACATTAACAACTACACTACCACTTTAAATCTTGACAACACATCTAATGGTCCACATGATAATACATTTAGAACACAAGACAACACAAATTTGGGACCTTCATCTCACAAGAAACCAAGGATAACAAACCTTTATGAATAATTCCTCATTAGGGATAAAGATGGAAATGTATACATAGAAGAGGTAGAGGTTGCTTCTCAAAATCATGAAGTTTCCTCTCTATTGGATGAAATTGTCATGCTAGACCCTCAAAGATTCTTGATTAAGCTATTGCATGAAGGAGTTAAATTTCCCCAAGGATTTGATGTCGATACCTTAGGCACTACAACACCACTAAAATACAACACACAAACAATCCAAGAACAATATTCACCACAACTTATAGTTTCCATACATATTGAAGTGACAAGCCAAAATACCACAACCACCAATGCCTCATCCATCCCAGCAACACAATTTATGGCACAAACCACATCACAACCATTATTCATAACACAACCCTTGGGCTCAACATTTACTTCCTTTGGGTTATCATCTTAGGCCATAGGGGCATCCACATATAACATCCTTGGTAAACCTAAGCCAAGAAGGGTTCTTATCCAAAGATCTCAATAGAACACAAATGTCATGTCACAGGGTCCTCTTGTCAATACCAACACCTTGCAAGTGCAAAACATGAATATTCCATCTAGTCAAAACATAAACATTTCACATGGCCACAACTATTCTCAACAAGGAAAAGGATCACAAATGACACAAACATCAAATCCTATCACGTATGTGCAAGATCATCATGGAAAAAATAGGCCCTTAAGTGGAAAAAAATACAGAAAAATCAGAGTTAGGAAAATTGACATTAAAAATTTAACTAAGTTATCTATATTATTTAAAAAATATGTAAGAATAGAATTTGTAGTAAATTGAATGTAGTTTCTAAACTACTAGGTTTATTTAAAAAAAATAAAAAAATCTATTTGGTGAAAATTTGAAATTTCAATGCAGTAGTACTTCAATTTTAGGGAAAAAATAAGTAGGTGTCTGTCTGACCACCCTAACCACAATAAAATGATAATATTTTTTAATAAGATTTTAGATATAAGTAGAGGAATCATGTCCTGATGTCATACATATTTTTTTGTAATTTTTTTCCAGGTAAATAATTAATTACGATTTTTTTATTACAACTTTTAAAAAATATAAAAGCTCATATGTCTGACCACCTTAACTTGGTCAAAACTTCATGAAATTCAATTTTTTTTTTTAAATATTATATTATGCAAAGCATATAATGTGACACATATTTCGGATTCAAAAAATGTGACATTGTTTGAAAGCTATAGATGGGTATGTCGAGGATCATGATGGGCCAAAAAGTGGCAATATTATGGGTATTTGTAGGGTATGTGGTGATGACATTTTTTACCCAAAATTGATGAAGCGAAAAGGGTTTTAGAGGAGATTCTTAGATTTCCACCAATATAAATTATGCTTTAATTTGAATTTAATAAATAATTATTATTCATTTTCTATTAGAATTACTTAAAGAAGTCCTAATCGATAGTGATTGAAAAGCATCTATAACTTTCAAACGGTGATCACATTTTTTGAGTTTGAAACATGTGTCACATTCTATTCTTCACATACTATAGGTTAAAAAAGAAAAATAAAATTTCATGAAGTTTTGACCAAGGTTAAGGTGATTGAGACATACGAGTTTTATATTTTTTTAAAATTTGTAATAAAAAAATTCATAATTAATTATTTACTTGGAAAAAAATACAAAAATATGCATCACATCTAGACATGGAGTCCTCTACTTATATATAAAATCTTATATAAAAATATTACCATTTTATTATGGTTGGGGTGAGTTGATGGATCTACTTCTTATTTTTCCACGAAATTTAAGTACTCTGCATTGAAATTTCAAATTTTCATAAATAGATTTTATTTATTTTAAATAAACCTGGTAGTTTTAGAAACTACATTCTATTTTCTATAGATTCTATTCTTACATATTTTTGAAATAATATAGATAAATTATTCAAATATTTATGTCAAGTTTCCTAACACTGATTTTTCTGAATTTTTTGCCACTTAAGGGCCTATTTTTTCCATGATGATCCTGCACATACCCAGATGCTTTTCAATTAGCCTATCAATAAGGACTTTAGTCATAATTCAAATAGAAAATGAATAATAATTATTTAATAAATTCAAAGTAAAGCATAATTTATATTGGTGGAAAGCTAAGAATATCCTTTAAAAACTCTTTTCATTTCATCAAATTTGGGTAAAAAAAGTCGCCTGTCACATACCCATCATATTGCCACTTTTTGGCCCATCATGATCTTGCACATACCCTTTCAACATATCATATGGGTCCTCCTTTGGACATCAAAATCCACACAAACAAATACAATACAACATGGCCACTTCACACATTCTAACATATACATCACACATTCATACCTATGGACACAGTCAAAATCCACCCCACATGCGCCACATGTCATCTTAGCATAATACAAACATGACACTTGAACATAGTGTCACCCAAAATCCCATAATAGATGCCTTGACTTCTCAAGTGGCTGCTTTACAAAAACAAGTGGAAGGAATGCAACTATAAAACAAGAAAACATACACGTTGCATTACTTACATCCATATTGATATGATCCTAGCATTTACATGCCACATTTCCCTCATGGGTACATCATACCTAACTTCACTAAATATAAGGGACTTTACCACAGTGTGTGTAGATGTGGATTTTGAACACACTTACTTGATGATATTGTTTCCTAGAAGTCTTGTCAATCTTGCACTTGAATGGTTTACATTACTACTTAAAGGATCTATAAAATCATAGGATGAATTAGCCAACAAGTTCATGGAAAACTATGCCTATAACAATGAGAACGATATTACAATAGCCACCCTATGTCACATGACACAAGACGATGGTGCTGCTTTCATTAAATTTTTCCAAAGATGGTGTAGCATGGAAATTCGATGTCCTATTGAAATTATTAAAACGAAAAAGGTTGACATGTTTGTTGAGAATCTCATATCCAAATTAAAACATCCACTACAAGTACATTGTTGTACAAATTTTTTAGACTTGGTAGAAAAAGGTATGGCATTAGAAAAAGTATTAATTTCCCAAGGTGAAATTTCATATAGCAGTAAAAGTACACAACATATTTCCTCCAATGACAAAGGTAAATATTGGGCAAGAAACAAACATGTGACCAATGATAGTGTTGTCGATGCTAAGGTGGTCAATAGGAATGGTCCCACTCTGACACTCTGAGGACCTCAAATACAAAACAATGCATCACAGATCCCCACACCAATGGAAAATACAATACAAAATAATCAAGGATGAGGACCCCCGAGACAACCAAGGCAATACCCACAGAGACAATACACTCCTTCACTGGAAGCAATTGAATTTTTCCTAAAGAAACTAGTACAATCAAACGTCATATAGCTCCTAGATCCCAAACCATATGATCTAGGACAATTCAAACCCTCTTGGTGGGATGACAATGTTTTTTGTGAATACCACCACATAAAATGGCATAAGACCTCATCAAGTCATCAATTGAAAAACATTATTCAAGGCCTAATTGAAAATGGTACCATAGAGGTTAAGGGACAACAACAAACTTCCAACCAAGACCATACAATTTGCAAGAATCCATTGAAATACCATGGAAAAGCCTCCAGTTCAAGTAAAAAGATAGACAACCATGTGAATTATACCAATCCCTCTTTTGACTACAAAGTTATTAACCACCTCTGAGCTACAGACGACCATGTTAACAGAATCACCATTAAGAAGCAACCTGAAATTGTCGTTACCACCCATAGAGCTAATATTACTATATCTAGTCCTCCTCTAAAGAAGCCATGGTCCAAAGCCCAATATAGCCTTGTTGACCAATTGGGCAAGACACCCACACAAATTTCCATCATTGAGCTTTTACGCATATCACCTAAACACAAAGCTATCCTTGATAGAGCCCTAAAAGAAACCTCTATCCCTACAAACCTGGACATCAACTGATTTGAAGCCATGGTTGGATACTTGGCTAACTCTCACTGTGTCTCCTTTTTTGACAAAGATTACTCTACATCCAACTAAAACCATAATAACCCATTGCACCTTGAGGTCTTCATAAACAACAACAAGGTCAGATGAGTCTTAGTAGATGGCAGAGCTGGATTGAACATTTGCACTTTAAAAATAGTGAAGGCATTTGGGCCTATCTAAAACATTTGTGGATAGAACTAAGAGAATTGTCATCAAATCCTATGATGATGAAGAACATTCTTTTTAGGGCATTATCACACTGCCTATCAAGGTTTGACTTGCAGTACTAGATACCATATTCCAAGTCCTAGATCTTGAACTACCATACAACCTACTCCTTGGCCAACCATGGATCCATGCAATGAAATCCGTTCCATCCACATATCATCAATGTTTGAAGTTTCCTTATGAAGGAACTAAAATTATAGTCATAGGCAATCTAGACCCCTTTCAATATTGCAACAATCTGAAAGGGACTACTCAATTCCAAGTGCCTGTTAACCAAGAGGCCTCATCATCTCACTACATTGATCCTTCTTCATTGACCAAGTCATCCACTCCATTTACCCCACTGTCAAACCCCAAGGTCCAAATTCATTACATGGGATGTGGAGAATATCGTATGGATACTTTACTAGTGAATGACAATGCTCATGCTATTGACAAAGATCAATTCAATTCTAATGTTGATGTCAAGATAACTATAGAAGGAACAAAAAATCATGGTCGTGCTTGTATTGAAAACTTTTGGGACCCTAATGATACATCAACCTTTTCCATATCTGCTTCCACTCAACCTTTTCATATCTATGATAACCCCCTATTTGACCAAGACATCTATTATAACCTAGTCTTTGATCATGACCCTGTTGAGGATATCCAATCATCATCCTCCCATCCCACTTACCCTGGGATAGGATATGAATCTCTTATTGTCGCCTCTACTAAGCCATCTTTCCAAGTCATTAAGTATGTGCAAGCCTCCTTTGATGTTAACAATACTGAAAAGAATAATCCCAAAGATTCTATTGATGGCATCGCCACTCCCATTCATCCACTAAACATTCCTATCACTTCACCTACTTCCCCCATCTCACTCACATCCACTCACATCATAGACATGGATCAACAATTCATAGCTCAAGAAATGAATAAAGGAAAAGCTCCAATGAATGGGCTATCTTTAAAAGGAGATCAAAAATCAAAAGATATAATGCAAAGAAAAGAAGATCAAGACAAGTCCCTTAGCCAAAATAAAAATCTATTAGACAAATCAAAATAAAAAGAAGATAAAGATAAGTCCCATAGCTAAAATAAAAGGTTATTGGACAAATTAAAATCAAAAGAAGATCAAGATAAGTCCCCTAGCCAAAATAAAAAGATATTGGAGAAATCAAAAATAAAATTCAAAAGTCAAAATGAGAAAAATTCGATCTCCAAGTATGCCTCTCCATCAAAAATAACTAGGGGCATCTATCAAGGAAAAAGGTCAAATAAAGAGCTTATTGATCTAGAGTCTATATCCACGTCACTCTCACTCATACCATATACTCCATTCCATCCATCCATGTTCACATATCCATCATATACCTCCATTGGTGATGTTTCTCAGTCGACCTTTGACAACGACCCCTTCTCATACTCTATCTCATTGGTTGCCCAAGCTCCTTTTCGGTTGAAGCATGATGGCCCGCGTAGTGTGCACATTAGGGATCCTACCATAGCCTCTTTCATCCACCACATTTATCATCTTTCATACTTCCCACTCGTACTCCTCATCCTGATCAAGTCCTTACATCTAGCACGGTCATTGACATAGGATTGGGGCATCGTCAAGGTAGTCTATGGATCTAGCATTTATCAATTTTATACCTAGCTTCAAAGAGCTAGAGAAAAATTCCTTAAAAAAAGAAAAAAATACAAAACAATGAGAAAAAGTCCTGAAAAAATTGTCACCCTAATGAAAACCTCGCAACCAGGTGTCTTGGTGACAGTGCCAAAAAAAAAAGAGGAAAAAAAGCAACGAGAAATTTTTTTTCCAACAGTGAAAACTTGGTAAACAGGCACCCTGGATAAGTACCATGGTGAAAACTTGGCAAATAGGCACAATGAGTAGTCATTCTTTGCTTCGTCATCTACTATCACTCTATCTGGTCTTCTACCCTGATTCATACTAAGGCCTTTACTTTCCATCATCTCCCATTTAACATCCATTATTAGGCCTTGTCATTTTTATCATGACTTCAAAATGCTTGATGTATTTTGTCTTTCTCTTACATCACGTGTTCATGATAAACCTTGTCCCATCCCATCCCTATCGGTTTGTCTTATACCCAATTGGGGCAATATCCTTGACTTGCACTAGATTCTGCACTCATCATTGGAAGTCACTATGCTAAATAAAAAACCATAAAATCATAAAATGTCTTAAAAAATCCATAAAAATCATAAAATGTCCTAAAAGAAAAAGCCACAGAAATCATAAAATGTCCTTTAAAAAATCCAAAAACAATTATAAAACTTCAAAATCCAAAAGAATCAAAACATTTCAAAACCAAAAAACATTTAGATAATTTTCAAAAAATCCCAAAAAATAGAGTCAAAGTCAATCATGTCAGTCTTTATCATTGTTGAACTGCACTGCCTCTGCGACTAGACACAGGCAAGGCCATCTGTTGATGTGCCCCTGATTCATTAGGTCAATTCTTAGGTGTTGTCAAATACAATCATGATTTGGTCCTTTGTTGTCAAAAAAGGGTCAACGGTCATGTCAAACTACGAGATCTCTACGCATTGCTACATAGGCAAGGCCATCTGTCGATGAGCCCCTGAGGCCCCCTAGGTCAATCTTTTAGGGTTCATTGGGTCAGTCAAAATAAATTAGACATTTTCAACTTAGACACGACATAATCATCTGCATTTCAAACAAAAATCTTGAATTAATAAGACAAGCAAGCCAACAAGTCTCCAAGTCAAATTGGTCATTTGTCAAATCAATCAAACCAGTCAAATTGATCACAATTAATGGTCTTATACAAGATGTGTCCTTCCTGAAAGAAGACCTTGACATTATCCTCTTTTTTTCATTTTCCTTATACAAGTAGTTTCATGATTGAAACTAGACTTGATGTCTTATACAACATGTTTCTTTTCCTAAAACTAGGCCTTGTCAAACCAGTCCACCCATTGCTCACTTCATTCCTTAACACACTGGCAAATGCTTATTGAAAAATAATTTTAATGGTTGTTGACCTTGTTGGTCTATTTTGTCTTATCTTTTGGATTTTATTTTGTCATGTTACTACCTACCTTGATGATGTCCTATGAAGCATTTAAGGGAGCGATGATGTCTCATGAATTGTCTTTTTTTTATTGTTGTTTGTGGTTTGTCTTGATAAAAAGACTGGGGAAACTTTTCCCTTAGTATGAGTTAGGACATTCCTTGTTTGTGACTATCTGTTCTATAGATGGATGGCATTGCACACCTTGGTCTATGTCATACCATGGTGTTTGTTGTCCACTTGTCATATTTTACCACTTGATGATGATAAAGCACTTTGTAAAGCACAAGAAGCTTCATCCCCTTCATCTTCTTTCATATCTCTTTTTCATTATCCATTCCCTTCATCATTGCATCTTGTGTTCATCATCGTTATCAATTTTCCTCTGTCATTTTTCTCCTTCATCTTCTAAGTCCTCTCATCCATTTCAAGAGAACATTCATGTTCTTGGCACCTACCTGTCCTCTCAAGGGGGAATACCTCTACCTCCTCGTCATTCTTTCTTACACTAGGGAATATCTTGTTCTTTGAAACAGAGTGATAAACTGCATTGTCTCAAAGAGGGGAAAAATATAGACACATAAAAATTCCTTCATAATCATTTTCATCTATTGCATGACGTATTCCATTATCTGCATATTTATATCTCTCATTGTATGTTTCATGTGACCATTTGCATATTTCATCAATCCATTTCATTTAAACATATTTTTAAATATATCTCTCATTAAGATATTTTTTACCTATCTCATAACCACATTTGCATAAGCATTTAATCACTTCAATATGTGCATAAACACAACTCATCCCATCCATAATCATTTGTACACATCCATTTCATATTTCATGCATAATCATTTTATAAACATTCATGTTTCTCAATCAATCATTTTATAAATCTATAGGTCATTAACTACTAAAATATTATAGCTATCCATGATCATTCGCTCAGTGACATAAATCATTAACCATTGCCTTAATAATAATTTAATGTATTTTCATCAAAATATTGCACATATTCATTGATTTTATCTATATACAATGTGCATGCATTTGTCCCACATTTCCCATATAACTAGGACTCATCCCATTAATTCATCTATAAATACTTGTTTCTTCCTCACATTTGGACACGTGAATGCTTTATCTCATTATGATGCAATTCCATAAAACTTCTTGTGCTTTTGCTTGTAAAATCTAAGAGAAAATCCAAGATAAAAAGAAAAGGATAGCAATGGAGATAGATTTATTTTGAAGATTCATGTGGTTTTGAATGATTTAGTTTTCTGTTACACACTTTTTCATTTAGAGATGCTTCATTGAATGTCATGCTGGAAATTTGATTGATGTTTTACAGATTAATCACTAGTTTTTGGTTTTTCAGCATTACAACAGGCTTTCACATACCATACCCACCATATGTAATATTTCCAAATCTATACCAACGATCGGCTCCTATTCCCACACATAGCTCATCTCCCTTATGTGTATGTTTTGTTTGTTCTTCAATTTAACTAACTGTAAATGATGAGCCCTCTCCCTTACAACCAACTGTGATAGCATATGACTCCTACTTATGTTTGGTTGGGAATGAATGGAGGACTACAAGTAGGTGGAGGATTAGGATTAGTGTGGGGATCAATATTAGATGGATGATGAAGGTATGTATGCAAATATGTCTATGTATTAATATGTCTATGCAAATATGGCCAAAAAATGGCGATATGATGGGTATGTGTAGGGTATGTGGCTGACAACTTTTTTTTACCCAAAATTGATTAAACGAAAAGGGTTTTTAAAAGAGATTCTCAACTTTCCACCAATATAAATTATGCTTTACTTTGAATTTAATAAATAATTATTATTCATTTTCTATTTGAATTATGACTAAAGTCCTGATTGATAGGCTTGATTGAAAAACATCTATAACTTTCAAACAGTATCAAATTTTTTGAATCTGAAACATGTGTCACATTATATGCTTCACATATTATAAGATTTTTAAAAAAATGAATTTCATGAAGTTTTGACCAAGTTAAGGTGGTCAACATACGAGTTTTTTATTTTTAAAAAGTTATAATAAAAAAACATAATTAATTATTTACTTGGAAAAAATTACAAAAAAATATGCATCACATCAAAACATGAGTCCTCTACTTATATCTAAAATATTATAAATTTATCATTTTATTGTGGTTAGGGTGGTGGGGCAGACACCTACTTCTTATTTTTTCCACTGAAATTTAAGTACCGCATTGAAATTTCAAATTTTCACCAAATAGATTTTTTTTTTTAAAATAAACCTAGTAGTTTAGAAACTACATTCAATTTGCTACAGATTCTATTCTTACATATTTTTGAAATAATATAGATAACTTATTTAGATTTTTATGTCAAGTTGCCTAACTTTGATTTTTTTGATTTTTTACCACTTAAGAGCCTATTTTTTCATGATGATCTTGGACATACCCTATATATATATATACATGGAAATATGTCTATGTATTATTTTGTTCTTCCATGCACAATTTGTAATTATAGAGGGATAGAAAGAGAGATAAATATATATGTAAGAACAAAATAATATAATTGCATGAAAAAAAAGCTCTAAAATGAAAAAAAGTATATGTATGAAAATTTGTCTATGTATTATTCTATTCTTCCATGCACAATATGTATAAATGTATGGAAATAAAAATGTGCATGGAAGAGAATAATAATATATTTTCATGGTAGATTAACTTCAGAATGAAAAACAAGTGAATCCATTTTCATATTTGGGAATAACAAACAAATATTAAAGGAAAATTGAAGAGTTAAAGTTTTGGATTGTCAAAGAGAGGAATACAAGTGCATGGCAGATAATCTGTAATTTTGAACAAGTGAAAGTCTTTCCAATGTTTGGTACTAACAATGAAATGCAAAAAGCATTTCATAGACATTACTATTATGCATGAAAGAACAAAATAATACATAAACATGCTAGAATATATTCGAAAGGAATACCAGTCATACCATTTTCATATTTCAGAATAATATGAGAATGTTATAAGAAAATTGCAAAGTTAAAGTGTGTGTAGTGAGAAAGACAGGAATGCAAGTGCATGGCAGAAACCCTCTAAATGATATACATTCAAACCGTATGAATATTTCCTAGTAAGAAGAAAATATATTGTATCCATTTTGATAATTAGGAATAACAAACAAATATTAAAGGGAAATTGTATAGTTAAATTGTGTGCATTTTCAAAGAGAAAACCCTTTAATTTTGAGCCAGTCAAAGCCTTTCCATATACATAACTATTGTGAATGGAAGAACAGAATAACACATAAACATGTTAGAATATCTTGGAAATGAAAACCAGTCGTACCATTTTCATATTTCAGAATAACGTGAGAATATTAAAAACAAATTGTAGAGTTAAAGTGTGCGCAGTGAGGAAGACACGAATGCAAGTGCATGGTAGAAACCCTATAAATGATATACATTAAACCATATGAGTATTTCCTACTAACAAGTAAATATATTGTATCCATTTAGAAATTTGGGAATAACAAACAAACATTAAAGGGAAAATGTAGAGTTAAAGTGTGTGCATTGTCAAAGAGAAAACCCTATAATTTTGAACCAATCAAACCCTTACCATGTTTGGTAATAACAATGAAATGAAAAAAGCATTTCGTATACATAAGTATTGTGCATGGAAGAACAAAACAATACATAAACATGCTAGAATATCTTGGAAATGAAAACCAATCATACCATTTTCACTAGTTCAGAACAACATGAGAATATTAAAAGCAAATTGTAGAGTTAAAGTATGTGTAGTGACGAAGACACGAATGCAAGTGCATGGCAGAAATCCTCTAAATGATAAACATGAAAATCGTAAGAATATTTCCTAGTAACAAGCAAATATATTGTATCCATTTTTGTATTTTAGAATAACAAACAAATGTAAAAATAAAATTGTAGATTTAAATTTTGTGCAATGATGAACACATGAAAACAAGTGCATGGCTACAAACTAGTCAATCCCTTTCCATATTTCATCGAACAAGTCTAATAGTAATGAAAAACCATTTTAAACCAGTCAAACCCATTTCATATTTTGTGTAAGTAAGCACAATGCAAAGGTGCAATGAATATCAAAAGATTACAAGTGCATGGTGGAGTGTAGAGGAAAAGAAAACAAGTTAATCCCTCCCCACATTTCATACTCAGGAAATCTTTCTCAAACACAAAAGTTTGCAATGAAAAATTTTGCAAAAAAAAGTGCATGGTAGAATGTCGATTAATTAGAAGATAGCGGTATAGGTCGAGTGAGGTTAAAAGCCTCACCAGAAGGAGGTAGGGATTTGTTGACAATGCAGAGCTGAACGAAGAAGCGTGGGGAGTCAAACCAGTTTCAGTGACAAACAAAATGAACAGTCAAGAATGTTTGCAAAAAAAAGGAATGATAGTGAGTGGGATATGCAAGAATGTGGAGTATTGAATGAACCTTGATCTCTGATTAACGTGCCTGACAGACCAAGTAAATGCGAAGCAATGTGTAAGGAAAGTTGGTTAGTGGAGGAAACAAAGGAGGCGTCAAGTGTTTAATGCAGTGAACTATTGGTAGAGGGTGGTGATGATGTCGTCTATGCACGACCGTCTAATCTACTGTACGTAGATATGCTAACTGATTAAGGAGGTTGGTGGGCTCCACTTTCAGGTGGAGGGAAAATTTGGTTAGTTTTGGACATGTCGGCATAAAATGTGCTTGATAGGTGGCAAGTGATCGATTTAAAAAAAAAAAAATACGGGTCGATGCACAAGTGGTAGGGTGACGTGGTAGGCTATTTTTAATTTTTTTTAGGTCCACGTCGACCTACAAAGTTGAACCGCCCTACTTTGGGCCCCTCTCCCCTAGGTAATCTCAAAAATAATTTCAGAATTTGAAGGCAAGTTTTCTAAAACTTATTAATATTTTATTTTTCACTAATTTGTTCTATAGGTCGTAAATATTGGATATTTTTTAAAAAAATTACATTTTTTGTAATCTTATCAAAATTTAAGTAGGGTTAGTTCTTTGTAATTATATATTAGAAATAAAATAAGTTATTTAATTGAACATGGTCAAAGTTTAGTCAAAACTTTCATTAATTTTCTCTATAGGCTGAAACTTTTGGAATTTAAAATTATTACTGCCTTGAAAAGCTTATCAAAAATTAGGTATAGTTGGTTCTTTGAAATTTATTTTTAGACATAAAAAATATTCCTTATTTTAGTGGTCCACGTTTGGTTAAACTAAAACATCAAACTCTCTCACACAAAATACTTTCCTACCTTAATAAATCTTAAAATAAAAACATAATTAAAACCATATCATTTTTGGGATTAGAGGTCATTTCTTCACATATAAAATCTAACGACCCATTTTATTTTTCTTTACCTAAAATTGAGGAAATAATTTTACAAGGACATGAAACAACGACAAATTCCTTTAAACATAAAGTGTTTGACCCATTTGTAAAATCTTTAAATGAAAGTTTAGATAGGCTTATGAAGGAATTATTATAAGAAATAAAGTCCATCATCAAGGCGGTTACAACCCTAATAAACCAAATCAAGGGATAGGAGAACCTTTTCAAGGTCAACAATTATACCTACCAAGAATAAACATTCAAAAATTTGTTGGTAGAAATGTAATTTCATGGATAAGCCTCATAGAACCAATTGACATACATGTTGATAAACGTATTATGGATAAAAGTGTGAGTGGCGAATGCAAATCCCCTGCAACTGATGAATGAATTCATAATTTTGTTTACGTTTTGAATGCACATTCTTACCAACCCAAGACTGCACTAAATGAGGATCCGCGTGAGCTTCCAGAAGAATATTGTGTGTTGCAGGCAGATTATGTACCATTACGTCTTTACCCATTTATTGACACCCACCAGTAAAAAACTACAGAAAAATCATTTCAAGGTAACTTGTTTATGGCAACATAGGTTTTGGCTCAAATTACATTCACCCTATCAACTAATAATTATACATGTAATTTTCTTCCAATATTTCTTTTCTAATTATATTTATTTTCAAATACTTTGTCATAGGATTATTATGGCCACATTTATAGTATGAGCTATTTCCTTTCGACAATGGCTTTTATAACTACACCTCATTTATTTGGTTCGTTTCCTGCCTACAACTAAATGAATAGTTCATAATATTATACATGCTACCATATATAGATAATAATATATACTACTAGTTCATGGGAAAAAGAGAATTTAGCTACACAGTGAGGGTGGATGGAATTTTAGGGTCCTTGTTATTCTCTTCTACTCCATCAGTTTCTCCAGAGATTTCTTCAAGTGATCTGCCATTTATTTCAGGCACGTGAAAATAAAACCCAAAGCATTCATAAAAGCGAGTATCGTGAGAGCCGTCTTGAGGTGCCTCTGTCGAGGATCAGCAAGATAACTAGCCCCAAAAGCACCAACGATGGCCCCTGCCTTTCCCATCGCAGCTGATATGTCGTGGTAGGTCGACCAAAATCTCTCAAGGAAAACCTCGGCTAGGACAATGAATGTGGTGTTGTTGGGGCCAAAGTTAGCAAAGAAAAAGGTGAATGCATAGATGAGAATAAAGCCAATCTCCTGCTCTTTCAAATAATCGTACTTAATAGTGAGCACGAACATTGAGGACATGAAGAAGAAGCCAATGAGCTGAATGGAAAAGCAGCCTATGTGGTCAATCAGGAATACCATGCACCAGTACCCCGGTATTATTGATACAATCACAATTATTACTTGCGCCCATGCGATTGTCTATACTTCTATGGCTCTCATGTCGCCGAAACGAGGGATCAAGTGCACAACGCTAAACGTATCCTTTTGAAACAAGTTTTGGTTGTAGAAGATGATGTCGAGGAGGAACATATCTACAACACTTTTTGGCTATCTCATCAAATGTCACATGTAATTAAATATGACTAATATTTAAATTACATTAATCTTCAACAAACTTTTAACACATGGTTTATTTCTCACACACTTTATTCCTTCATCCATTTGGCATGTTTCCCTTGGTCAAGGGAACATCCTCCTTGATTATTCCATCTATACTGTTCATCCCTCATGTTTGAATCTAGACCATCAATCGTTGCCACATCACAAGATGCTTTGAAAATCCTATAAATACAACCCTTTGCTATAGCATTTTACATCACATATTTTAGCAAACTTATTATGTAGGAATAGCTTTGGAGCATTGGATCATTTACAATTTGATCATTTAGCATTTAGCAAGTTGTATTGTTTTATCATTCTACCTTAAAATCATGTCTTAGTTTGTAGTTGCATTTTAGTCTATCATATCAATGGTTAATATTTCAGCATATGAAGAATCATTTTAGCTTTTTATGCAACATGTGTATCACATAATCTAACATCATTATCCATTTGTCAATATCTCCATTATCATAGCATCATGGCTTTTATCACGTAGTTTACAGTTTCATCTAGGACTTAGATTCTTGCACACTATATAGCATCTCATTTCTCAATTTGTCATTTTAACAACCATAGTGCACATACAAAATTTGAGACCCAATATGGTTTAATAAATCCTTGAGAATAGAGAACAATGGAATATTTTTAACGATTTGTTTTTCTTTCATTTGATTAGTTTATGATTCAAATCTTTAATATAATATGTCTCATTGGTGTTTGTGTTGATTTTGTTATTGATTTACTAACTCTCCCACATTTCACACACATAAAATTGGTGCCCGCCGTGGGGTACAAGCCCATTTTTAACATTTTTTTGGAAAAGTTCTTGTGAACAGACTGGACGTGATGTTTTAGCACGACTGTGAGTTCTTTCAAAACATATGACAAATCTTTCGGTGCATTCGATTTATGTTACGGCACATTCGACAACTATTTCAGTGCATTCGAACGACTTCTATTATGGTGCATATGACATTTCTTTCGGTGCATTATGTAACTATTTTAGCGCATATAGGGAGTCTTTCAGCACTTTCAGTCAATACTTTAGCACATCCATCAGTTTTTTTAGCACATTTATTAGTTTTTGTAGTGCATACATCAGTTATTTTAGTGCATAGAGTAGTTGCTATAGCGCATTGAAAAGTTCTTTTAGTGCATTGAATGACTATTTTACCGCATTGGTTAAAATTTGTAAATTTTTAAAATCCTGAGAACTAATTGGTGTTTTTTGCTTGCAGGTACTTTTATATGCCAATCAAAGACAGACTTATACAACTACTAATGATTTATGCAAGGGATATAGTTATTTGAATGCTTTATTTTGATTAAGATAGGCATCTAGCTTAATTAAACGGTTAAAGAATACCATGTGTTTCTATACTTGATGAATGGTAGGCATATTCTCTCCCCTTAATTGGGTGACCAAAAAGCCAAACCCATTTTTTTAAATTTTTTTTTATTCATAGAGGCCCTGCCTTGTGGGAAAAATTAATCACCCAAGGGAATGACCCAACCGGTAACATGCTAAAACCAAGCGACTTACAATTGGGATATAAATGTGGGTACTTGAGGAAAGTTTAAGTATCATAAGGATTGTTCTGACAAGAAGGGAAACAATGGTCTCTTTCTAAATATATGACCCCCCATGAACAAAATACCTATACTAGAACCCTTTGTTATACCAAGGCCAAAATCCTATTCTATTTATTGGCATAGAAGGTCTAACCTTTGAAATCATCCCACATTTTTGTGGCTTTTATTAGAGATGAGAAATATGACATGGGAGATTCATAGGTACTGAAACTTGGATGCCCCGAGAAGTGTCATGGAGGGGAGCCAATAGGGTCAAGCTTGTAAGCATCCGCTAAAAGTAGGTGCAGCTAGAGTAAAATCCAAGTGGGAATCCAATAAATATTGTCCTACACAGCCTTAGGATTGTGCATGTTTGATGTCTTTTACTAATATTTTTTTGAACAAATTTAAACAAAACATCACACACTAGAAGTAAAAACCTTGATTCAAAAAACATCAATTTTAAACAACCAATTCTCTAACTGGAAAATCAAAAAAATCAAACAGACTTGCAAGAAACTATGAAATTTTCCTAATTCACCGCATCCACTACTTGTTCTGGCACATTTACACCATTCTCTAGTGCATCCAACATCTATTACAACACATACATATCATATCTTAATGCATCCATACACTTTTTTGGCGCATCCACTACTTTTTCCAACGCATCTAAGTTATATTTTAGCACATAGACAACATATCTTAGGCATTTCACCCTTTATTCTAGTGCATACATAGCATACTTTAGTGCATAGAAATTTTGTTCCCAGTGCATCTAGGTATTTTTCCAATGCATCCAGGCTCTATTTTATTGGATCCATTAAATGCAAAACCTGAGAGTTAAATTTGTCCCATGTTTCACAGTTTGAACCAAAATTCAGAATCTTTTTTAGCCCAAAATCATTCCTCAGATACTCCAGAGTCTAAACTTGTTAAAACTAACCTCTACAAGTGGAATTCTCCAAGCTAAACTAAGATCTAACATCTCAAAGTGCCTAAATCATCAAACTTATAATATCCTTTGATTATTGAGCCTAGTTTCATCACTAGGATTTGTGATCCTTTCATCATGAAACAAAGATGTATAATCAAAAATCAAACTTAGTCTCATCAATAGAATTTTTTCCTTCTATTTGACTTAGTTTTCATCGTTGGCCCTCTTCTAAACAAAATATCAAAGTTTAGTTAAAATTATAACACTTATATGCCCATTCAAACAAAGATTACAAAAGCGGAAACTCAAAAAAAAGAACTTGAAACCCAAAACATCAAAACCCAAAAAATTGAAACTCAAAACATCAAAACTTTGAACATCGAAACTCAAAACACCATGGTTGAACCTGAAGAGAATCCTTTCCATGTAAAACACAACACTGAAGGTGATGAAATAACTGAGGAAGACATCCAAAATGTTGAACAAGATCCAAATTTCAACAAGTGCTTAGAAATTTTTTTTGAAAGAAATGGGGATTAAATATTTACTTATGTTGGCTAAACAAGGTGTCAAATTTCCAAATGACTTTGATGTTAATTAATTGAAAACACCTCCCAAAAAGCCTAAAAAATGATATAGAATAAGTGGTTTCCCTAACTCATCAAATGAAAAACCTCCAACAACAAATTCTTGACATGCAAAGGGGAACCTCAAAATGATACTTTATCCAAGAAATTTGGCCTTATCATGTTGATCAATATATCCACATAATTCCTTTTCCCAAACATTGTGAATTCCCAAAGTATGACAAATACAATGGTAAAACGGATCCATAAGATCATGTGACGGAATTTAGAACCACGAGTCTTGAGTTTGCTCATGATGAAACCTATTTGATGAGATTTTTCCCACAAAGTCTAGGTGGACAATTCCTTGAATGGTTTTCCAAACTCACACCACCAATTAGAACCTTTGAAGAATTGGTTAACAAGTTAATCACCATATATTCTTATAACATCCAACATGATATAATAATGAAAGACCTTTGCAACTTGAAATAGAAAAAGGGTGAATCATTCCTCACTTTTCTACAAAAATGGACAAGGTTATTTGTGAGATATTCTTGCTGTGTGCCTGAAAAAGAAAAGATGGAAATATTTATTGATAACCTAAATGACGAGATGAGCTACAAATTGGAATTGTAATTTCCACCTACATTCAAAAAATTGATTGAAAATGGGATTAAAATTGAAGAAGCTTTGCTTAAAAGAGGAGTCATAAAACTTTATAATGAAAACAACTCATCAAACTTCTCCAACAATTACAACAACAATGATAAAACAAATTTTTGGCAATGAAACAAGAATGTGGGTAACAATGATGGCATAGTTGAAAACCAAAATGAAAAACATGTATTCAACTTAACAGTAACTGCCACCAAAACCAATCAGAACAACAATCCACCCAACAACCAAAATTTCAACCAAAACAACAATCAAGGTAATGCTGGATCTAGAACACCATCATATTGAACATCCTCGAATCAAAGAATATTTACACCTTTGGGACAATCATCAGAATCAACATTAAAGGAACTTATTGAAGCTAAAGTCATAACATTACCAAAGGCAAGAAATTGGGAGCCACAAGTTAAGCCTCCATGGTGGAATGATGCACATTTCTATTAATTTCATCAAAACAAAGGGAATAAAACCAGTGACTACATGCAATTGAAGCACTTGATACAAGACTTGATTGACAATAGGATGATATTTGTAGAAGGTCTCCAAACAAACAATGATCATGGAGTGTTCAAGAACCCTCTACCCAACTATGAAAAAGGGGAATCTTCTTCTTCAAATACCAAAGGAAAAAATGTAAACTATGTTTATATTTCTATCATTCATTGCATTGAGATGGTTGAGAATCCAACCAAGGACATCAAAATCATGAACCAAAGAAACGTTGCTACAACTGAAAATTATCAGCATGATATTGACACCACTTCACATCAAATCAATGACCTTTTGCCAATAAATTTGATTGAACCAACATTGCTACAAGTCACAATAAAATCTATGTCATCAAAATAAAAGAAAAACAAGACAATTCATTGATCAATGCAATCACAAGAGGCCAAGCCAAGGTAACATTGAAAGGAGCTACCCCTTCCACGTCCAAAATAACTATTGTCCCTACAATGTCCAATATAACAAATTTGATCAATTACAAAAGATACCCGCTCAAATCTCCATATTAGAGCTTCTCAAGATTTCACCAGCACACAAATAAATCTTAGAAAATCTCTAGTTGCCACCATGGTACCCAACAATCTAGAGGTTTTCCAATTTCAAGCTATGGTGGGACACTTGACCGTGCCTCACTGCTTATCATTTTTTGAACATGATGTATCCATCAACCATGCACATAACACTTCCCTCCACATCAAATTTTTAATCCAAAATCATCGAATCAAACATGTTCTAATAGATGGTGGAGTTGGTCTAAATATTTGCACTCTGAAAATCATTTGTGCACTTGGGTATTCAGAAAATGCTATTGATCCTATAAGGAAAATCACAATAAAAGCATATGATGATGAAGAAAGATCCTCCCTAGGATTAATTGTCTTACCAATCCAAGTAGGACCAGTTGTCAAAGAAATAGTTTTCCAAGTGTTGGACAAAGAGTTGATGTACAACATACTTTTGGGACATCCTTGGATTCATGAGATGTAAGCTATACAATCGACATATCATCAGTGCTTGAAATTCCCTTTTAACGGGCAAGAGATCACTATTGCCACTAATACTAAAAATCCCCAACATAGCAACACAATCTAAACAATACAAGACACTTTCGCGACACACAAAAGCGAAGCTACAACTCCTAGTTCATCCAATAATGAAAGATAACTGAATTCCTTGTCAAAGTGGGTTGAGAAAAAGGATCGGTCAAAAGACAAAGGTATCAGTGATTCCACTCCATCAAATAATGAAATTAAACTTAATGCTTTATCAAAACAGGTTGAAAATATCTAGTTAAAAGACAAAGGCATGGGGGAATATTCATTTGAGCAATCTTTATGTTTATCAAAACTTTCATATTCCCCTAAGTCATATGGGTAGCCATCAACATCAAGACAACAATCATCACAACCAACCATAATCTGTGAAGGTAGATTTGTAAAAGTAGGCACCTTAGTAGATGAATCAGATGACAAGGAGGTTTTGAATTGGTTGTACAAGGACGAAGAACAACCACAAGCATCCACCTCAAATGTACAAATAGAGCAGTATGGCAAAGGGAATACAATCCTAGAAAAGATGGGATATGAGGGAAAAGGTCCTATTGGTAAGAAAAAGGAAGGCATCATAAAACCAATACATCCCATCACAATGAATTCTAAGGACAAGATGGGACTAGGGTATAGGGAAGAAGCAAAAAAATAAACCAGACAACAAGTTGTCAAGAGAATCCTTCAATTAAGAGATAATTCTGAAACAGACTCCAATGAATATGAATGGGATTCCCTCTCTAAAGAGTCTTGCCATGATAAGGAAATTAATGTGGTACAAAAGTTACACCAACACTTATGGAGGGAAAAAGCTTGGGTTATAGACAATTTGAAATTGGATCACAGAATATCAATGACTCAAGTGAAGATGATCATTATTCAAGAAAGATAGATACTTCAAAAGAGAGTAACATCCTAGACCTTGAGATTGACATTGTACACTTTGATGATGTTTCCATTAGGACACTTACCCCTATTTACCTTAGCCAATTTAACAATTCCTCACCATTGGTACACCATGAGCTGATTGACTGGGACCAAAACGAGTTGGTCGACATACCTTTCTTTTCAAATGATGAAGCCATCGTAAAATTCCTTTGCTATGATGACCCCAAAACATGTTCCATCATTGAATTTCATAACGTAGCTTCTAACAAGGGGAGTGCCAAATCTTCTAACTGTAAAATGAATAATACAAGAAATAGATCTGATGGTGAAAACCATTCAATGGTTGTATCAGATCCAAAAAAAGTAAAAATAAAGAGTACATCTCAAGGTGAAAACCTCTCTGAGGCACCAAGAGATGGAAGATTTGACACTCTCCCAGAACACTATTAGGAGAGATCATCAGTTTTGATTGAACCTACATAGTCTATCAATTTTGGCACAAATGAAACAATGAAGACCCTGCACCTCGCATCATCCATGGCATAAGAGGAAAAACCTAGCTTCACCAAGTTCTTTGAAGAGAGGCAAATCAACTTTGCATGGTTTTATGCTAATAGACCAGGCATAGATCTAGAACTCATCATGCATTATTTATCACTACCACCTGGGGTAAAACTAGTAAAGCAAAAGTTGAGGGTATGTAAAGGATCATCATGGAAAAAATAGGCCCTTAAGTGGCAAAAAATTCAAAAAAATCAGAGTTAGGCAACTTGATGTAAAAATTTGAATAAGTTATCTATATTATTTCAAAAATATGTATGAATAGAATCTCTAGAAAATTGAATGTAGTTTCTAAACTACTAGGTTTATTTTAAAAAATAAATTATTTGAGGTGAAAATTTGAAATTTCAATGGGTATTACTTAAAATTTCGAGGGAAAAAAATAAGAAGTAGGTGTATCTTGACCACCTAACCACACGATAAAATGATAATATTTTTTTGTAATGTTTTAGATATAAGTAGAGGACTCATGTCAGGTCTTGGTCACATATTTTTTTGTAATTTGTTTCCAAGTAAATAGTAAATTAGTTTTTATTTAAAATTTTTTTAAAAATATAAGCCATTGGTGAGCCACCTTAACTTGGTGAAAACTGTAAAATTATTTTTTTTCTTTTTTAATCTATGGTATGTAAGAAGCATAGAGATGACACATGTTTTGGATTCAAAAGTAATGATACCATTGAAATCTATAGATGTTTTTCAATCAGCCTATCAATCAGGACTTTAGTCATAATTCAAATAGAAAATGAATAATAATTACTTATTAAATTCAAAGTAAAGAATAATTTATGTTGGTGGAAAGCTGAGAATCTCCTTTAAAAACCCTTTCCGTTTCATCAATTTTGGGTAAAAAAAAGTCATCAACCACATACCCATCATATTGGAACTGTTTGGCCCATCATGATCCTGCACATACCCTTGAGAAAAATGCACCCTCATATCACCCTCTTGGTAAAAGCCGAATTAAAGAAGCTACTGGATGTGGGATTTATCAAACCTATTGACTATGCTGAGTGGATATCAAGTATTGTGCCAGTTTCAAAACCAGATAAAAGCAACAAAATATGTACAGACTTCAAGGATCTTAACAAGGCTTTCCCAAAAGATTATTTTCCTCTACCTAACATTGACATCATCGTAGACTTGACAGCTAAACAAGAAATGATCTCACTTATGGATGTCTTTTCACGTTACAATCAGATAAAGATAGCACCTGAAGATCAAGATAAGTCAACCTTCACATGTATATGGGGCACTTTTTGCTAGAACGTAATGCCTTTGGGTTGAAATTTTTTGGAGTGACATATATCATAGAGTAATGACCACCATCTTCCATGACATGATGCACACTTTTATGGAAGATTATGTAGATGATCTATTGGAAAAATCATACACTAGGGAGGGACACCTAGAAATTTTAGACAAGATCTTCACCAGATTGGAGAAATTCAATGTGAGATTAAATCCCAAGAAATGTGTGTTTGGCGTGACATCAACTAAACTCTTGGGATATATTGTGTCAGCCAAAGGCATTGAGGTTGATCCCGCAAAATTTTAAGTCATCATGGAAATGCCTCCTAAAAACATCAGCCAACTCAAATCTTTGCAAGGACGATTCCAATCCATCAGGAGGTTCATCACACAACTGGTAGACAAAACTCATCCTTTCAATCATTTGTTGCACAAGAATGTCACTTTCAAATGGGATGAGAAATATGAAGAAACCTTTAACCAATTCAAGTAGTATCTGATGTCACCTCCCATACTAGTACCACCAACTGAAGTAAAACCATTCGTACTCTACATTGCAACAACTAAAATATCTTTGGGCTCTTTACTGGCACAAGAAGATTCTACAAGAAAAGAGAGAAATTTATTACATTAGCAAGACCTTCAATGGTTACGAGATCAACTACACCTTCATTGAAAAGGTGTGTCTAGTGGTAGTATTTTCTACCTAGCAACTAAGACATTACATGCTGACTCGGGATGTGCAGGATCATCATGGAAAAAATAGGCCCTTAAGTGGAGAAAAATTCAAAAAAATCAAAGTTAGGAAACTTGACATAAAAATTTGAATAAGTTATCTATATTATTTCAAAAACATGTAAGAATAGAATCTG
>VDFB02037242.1:0-15086 GCA_007258455.2 Sequoia sempervirens
TCAATCCTCTTGCTTCATGCCTGTAGGTTTCGTTCCAGACACATCAAGCCAAAGATCACGGTCAACTAACAGATCTTCCATTTTAAGTTTCCACAACTCAAAATTGCTGCCATTGAATTTCTCTATTTCAATCTTTCTTGACGTGCTTGCCATCTTAATCTGTAATTCAAATTACCAGACTTCTACAAGACTCCCACTAAACAAAATTGACTCAAAAAACTCAACATACCCACAAGGATGCCAACACAACCTGCTAGGCTCTGGAGCAAATTTCTCACCTTGTAAGGAAAGCTCAGTTGCGGAACAAACTCTCATAACGTCAAAAACTCGAGGAAGAATGCAGATATGTCTTTAAATTTTACAATTACAGTTCAATAAGACACACATGAAATGAATAACATAAAGGAGAAATAACTCACACACAATTGAACACCAAATTTTAATGGAAAACTCTTTACTCTGAGAAAAACCCACCACACCAAGAAAAGCCTCTTTGTATTACAAGAATAAAGATTAGCATACGAGATTGAACTTTGCTTTCCATGTCAAATTAACAACATTCACTGACCAACCTTGTAGAGAACAATAATCTCACAATGCTCTCAGACAATATACAATGAATTCACTCATATCAAATCATGTTCAGTATCGAACAGAAAATCCATCAACCGAACCCCACAACTATTCTGTTACAGAGTATATCTCATCCTATTCATGGTCTATTGATCTTCCACATAGGAACGGCCACAATTGTTCAACTTCCAACGATTTACATTCTGCTTCTCTCATTGGCTCAAAACATGCCACGTAGGACAGACGTTCGGTCAAAGAAGTTCAAACAAAATCGCATGTCGGTGAGACACTAGGCCATGTCTTCCTAATGCCAAAATACTCGATCACATGGTTATCGGCAAGACTATCGCTATCGGCAACACTCTAAGAAGTCATATTGAATTCACCAGCCTGTCGGCGAGACTTGCACTCTCGACAAGAGTTCATACCAACCACAAACCCATTAGCCAAAAGTCTCTCTGATGACACCATCCGCCAATGACATGTTTCCACTGCTCGTGCATTCCTAGAACTCCAAGTGGTCCCCATATCCATCAGATTGTCTAATCTTAGTCGTTCCTCGCTATCCCACGATGGCACTTTGGTTGATCACGATATCATGGGTGACTGCCACGTGTCTTAATCGGTAAAGCTGAAAGGAAAAGGGAAGTGCTTTGATCGTATGATCTCAACAGTTTCCCGTTATCTCGCGATGATAGTTTGGTTGATCACAATATCATAGGTGACTGCCACGTGTCCCATCTAATGATGCCAAATGAGATGAGTTTGTTTGACCATTGACCAATCATCGTCTGATCTCAACGGTTGCCCACGATGATGCTTTGGCAGATCACAATGTCAAGGACGACTGCCACATGTCTTAATCTGATGACGCCGAAGAGAAACTGTCAGTCAAGAAATTTCAAAACTTTCAAACTCTGCAACACAGTTCCAAAGTTAACAACTCCAGCGATTGGCCGACAATGAGAACTTAACACAGGGTAACTCCGCCGAGTCTTAACACAGATACAAGCCAATACGTTGAGACACCATATTCCAACATTTAGCACTAAGCTCCCTTTGAATTTTGGTTTAGAAGTCCTTTTTTCAAACCATCACTTGACTATCTATTGGTGATTGATCATGGATCCATGATCCTTTTCTCTACCTTCCTCAAGTTTGAGGAGTTCTTCCAACTGTACTTTTATTCCACCATTTTTTTTCAATCTCCAAGGATTTTGGTAGTTGTAAAGATTGAATTTCTATGGAAATGGGTATCACTACCTCTTTTTCATACACTAACTCATAAAGGGAGGTCTTCATAATCTTCTTGAGGGTAATTCAGTCTACCCACAAAGTAGCTTGTAAATGCTTGTGCCAATCTCTTGGTCGTTCTGACCCAATGCATTTGATTAACATAATTAGGTTTTTGTTGGTGGACTCTGCTAACCCGTTCCCTTGTGGGTAGTAATTTGATGAAGTTTTAAGGAAAATCCCATGTCTGATAGCAAAATATGACATCCCTGACCCAACAAAATCTTGGGCATTGTTGAATATGATGGTATTGGGCAGACCAAATCTAGCCATTGTCTCTTCGAGGAAATTAACAAGTCACCCCTCTATTGCATTCTTTAGGGCTACGACCTCCATCCACCTTGTAAGGTAATCAGTTTTCGTGAGGATCCACTTGTGTTTGGCATTGGAAATAGGATTTATCATGCCAATAAAATCCAAACCCCATTGGGAAAAGGGTTCTTCAGTTTCAATCAGGCTCAAGGGTAAAGCGACATTCTTTCTTTTTCCAACAAAATATTGGCACTGTGTACACTTCTACACAAGATGATGTGCTTCGACAAACATAGAGGGCCAATAATATCCTACTCACATTATCTTTAAAGCAGTAGCCTTTGCAGAAAAATGTTCACCCTCAGGACTGTGATGAAATTTGTTAAGAACTCTTTCCACATGTTGGTTGTTGAGACATCGAAGTAGCACACCATCATAATTTCTCTTAAATAGTACACCCTCAATTAATACGTACCTGGCACCTTGCAATCGATAGTATCTCCTTTTGTGAAGTGAAAGGTTAGTCGGGTAGTACCCTTTGTGCATATATTGCATCCGATCAGCCACCCAAGATTCTTCAAATTCGAATTGGTTCTAATAGAATTGATCGGTCTCCTTTTCAGCCACAAGACTCATTTCCTGTGCAATGTATTCGCCCAAACCTCTCTCCCGAACCAACTTGGTTGGTTTGATGTCCACATCATATTCTAGGATATTAGTGATCCAATTTGCTCTTTTTTCAATGATCTCACCTTCTATGATGTATACTCGCACACTGGGATGTGCTACAAGGATAGTGATCTTGTTGGCCGACACCAAGTGTTGAAATTTTTTTAAAACTTTTAACTATGGAAAAAACTTGCTTTTCTACAATGTTATACCTAACCTCATAACCTTTCAAGGTTCTTGAATGGAATGCAATGAGATATTCTCCATCATTGTGATCACCTTTCTAAGTAAGCACTGAAGTTGTACTATCCTAACCATTGTATACATAAAGTAGGAAATATTTGAAAAAATCTAGATTAGCTAAGATCGGAGTAGCAAAAATCGCTATCTTTATTTTCTCAAAAGCTTCTTTTCCTTCGGGGGTCCACTTGAACAACAAATTCTTTATAAGCATTAGTGTGATAGGCCTCACAATACTGGCGAAGTATGAAATGAACCTGTTGATGAAATTGATTTTCCTTAAAAATGACTAGAGTCCTTTTTGGTTTACTGGCAGGGGTAATTCCATTATAGATCTAACCCTTTTGGGATCTATTGCTATTCCCTCTCTAGACACTACAAAGCCAAGTAGCTTACCTTGACGCACTCCAACGACACATTTTTTGGGATTTAAAGAAATCCCAAACTGTTGGCATTTTTGGAAAACCTTTTTCTAGATGATCAAAGTGATCATCCTTTGATTTTGAAAAGACCGTCAGGTCATCCAAATATATCAAAATAATCAGGTTGATTAAACCTCTAAAAGCAATATCCATTGCTCGTTGAAAAGTTTCACCAACATTTAACAGTCTGAATGGCATCTTGGCATATGCAAATGTTCCCCACTGAGTGGTAAACATCATCTTGTGTTGGTCACTCTCCTTTACATATACCTGGTTATATCCTGAAAAACCATCAAGCAATTAGAACATTTCAAATCTAGCTACTATCTACAAAATTTGCTCCATTGACAACAAGGGGTAATGGTCCTTCAGTGAGGCCTTGTTCAAGTCCCATAAATCGACGCAAAGTCTGATGTTGTCATTCTTTTTTCAGACGGGTACCAGATTTGACACCCAAGTGGAATGTTTGATTGAATATATGATTCTTGACTCAACCAACTTGGTGAGCTCATGTGCCATCAAGGCTTCAAACTTCAGGTTGACTAGTCTTTGCTTTTGTCGAACGGGTTTGGACCCTTCCTCCAAGTCAATGGTATGCTGAATTATACCTGGGTCATAACCTATAAGATCATCATAGGTCCAGGGCATAACTCTGTCATACTCATAGCACATATCCCTTAATCTTTCTTTATCTTTCTGTAGAGCCTCCTTTCCAACTTTCAACTTTATGCCACTTCCAACATCAAGATCTTTGTAATCTCTTTCATTTTCAATGAACCTTCACTTGCCATTTCTCACATCTTCACAGTCAAAAATGTTCTCGAGGGAAATCAACCCTCTGGGAAGCTTGTTCCCTTTTAATTGGATGACCTTCCCTTCGGGAAATTCTACTCCTGGGGGTGAACAGTTGGGAACCATTCCTCATTTTTGTATGAAGGTAGCAATCTGAGTGTCGTCATAAAAAACTTTCCAATTTTTGTCGTTGTCAGGAATTTAGGGTTGGACGATAACTTGCACTACATTTTGCTTGGTTGAGTCAAAAACTAGTTCAAATTGTGACCCAACAAATGCCATCCAATCAACAACATTGTTCCGAGATTGGGGAATAACTTGTACATTGAAGGCTTCGAAACTCTCGATCAGGTCCCAAATCCGATGTCTATATGACTTCATTCGGGTGTTCTTTATAGTTGCTTGACTGTGAACTTGGCTTACCGCTAGCTCTGAATCTCTGAAAGCTTGCACTCTCTTTATACCCATTATTTCTACAAGGATTAGACCATGGACCAAGGCCTTATATTCAACATCATTATTTGAGTATGAGAATAGAAAATGGTAAGCTCTAAGAGTTTTGGATCCCATCAAAGATAGTAATCGGACAGTCACTCTAGAGTCGGCTTTACACTTGGCACCGTCAAAATATAGGATCCATAGACGATTATCAGACAGGTCATCAGATTTCTCCTGATCCTTCATTAGTTTCATAAAAATTTGACCACCGCCAAAAATTACATAGGTGCCTAGCCCTATTGCATGGAAGTTTCTGAATGGATCAAAATCAATGAATTGGTTGAGCAAAACTTCTTCCTTAGGAGTCTGCTTGCTTGTATCCTTTTCATCTTCTAGCATTTCTATGCAATGTTTCTCCTGTTGAGAGATGGAAGTATGTGCAACTTCAAAGCATAAGACTACATTGTCTACAATGTGTTCAAGATGTAAAGATTCAGAAAGAATCTTCATCTTCGCCCTATGCTTGGTTCTCAATATTAGGTGGGACCAGTCAAGTGCCAAGTATTTGTTGAGATTTGCAGTGAAATCTCTTGAAAGACTCATTCTGAAGACCAGAGGAATGTTTATCACTACTATTTTTTACGTGACAGTTTGGATTGGGCAGGAGAAAAGGGTTAGAGATAGATCTCTTATCCGACCAACAGTTGAAACCTTCTTCCCGTCTAGTTGCATGATTCCTTTTTCAAGGGGATCATACTTAAGCTTCAAAGCATCTACCACTTTTTTTGGCATGACAGTTGTACTGGCTCCTAAATCAATCATATTATTATGCAAAAGCTTATCTCCCACAATAAGTGTTACAAAGAAAGGTGTGGGATTTTGCCTGCTTACCTCTTTCTCCTTTGCATTGTCCACATCATTTACATATGCTGCAAATTTTGGCGCTTGAGGTTTCAACACGGGTACCTTGTCTTTTCCTTGATCGCATATCAGAGTTACTCCCATCTGAGGCATTTGCTCTTCTTTCTTCAATGCTTCCCAAAGTAGAGTCTTTTGTTTGGGAATAGATATGACGTCCCACAATGATACATTGGTGGGAACCTTCTTCAATTGCTCAACCACATTAAGTGTCCCGACTATTTTGGCCTTAGGCTTAAATAGTGGTATTTCCCTCATTTTTAGAAGAAAAAGTTTTGACGTGACTAGGCTTGGTGTTTCACTCATCTCTTTCTTGGGAAATAGTAGATTATACGGCTGCAGGATAGGCTGGATGATAGGTGGTGGGAATTGCTTCTCTTGCGGCGGCGATTGGCGTGACTGAGGTCGTGGCAGAGGTTATTGTACATATTCTTTGGTGAGCCTTCTTTTAGACCTGGTGTTGTAATCTAACTGTACTTGTAGAGCGCTAGTCATTCGAGCTTCATTTACAAATACCACGTCTTCTTCCTCCATCCATGAGAATAACACTTGATCAGGTGCAATATCTAGCTCCTGCTCCAAGGACATCCCTTACATTTGTGCTCTAAAATGAGCATTCTCCATTTTGAAAGACTCATATTCATCTGCACTCGGGAGCACACCTTTGCTTCTTTGTTCTGCTATCTTTTGTTACATATTTCCCCTAGGGAAATTTTGGGGAAGATGACTATCGTTGCATGGGAAACACCATACATTCTCCTCTTCTACCAAACTGTTACAGCCTGGGATCATTTCTCTACTCTGGTTGTCTTTTACCATCTAAAGCGACATGGTGACTAGAACTATCTAGTTCACGGATGTCGTATGTTGTCCTCCTCCTCGAGAAAGCCCCTGGTATGTGTTTTGTTGATAAGATGGCTTGCTTCTGCCATAGGTCTGAGTGCTTGGCTTTGGAGGCATCACCTACTACCATTTGATGATAACCAACTCATTAGCAAAAGTTTGCATGAGACTCTTCATGTCATTAATATCTATTGTGACTGAGTTAGAGCTCGATGTGTTGCTTTGTGTGGTAGGATACACATACATGGACTACAACATGCCTAACGTCGATTGCATAGTGGAAGTGCTTGGAGAAGCTTCTTCTTGAGATGTTCTAGAGAGTTCCGTGAACATAGGCATAGGGGGTCGTGGTGGGAGCTTCCCAGTATCAATCAGACTATTTTCCAAGAGCACCGCCACCTCATATGCGTTGGGAAAGATGTCTCCTCCCATGGAAGTTATCATAACTATGATGTTCAAATTAATAGCCTTCAGATAGAACATGAATGCCATCGCAGCTAGGGTTCGAGCAGTCACAGGGATCCTCTACCAAGTTTTATCAAACCTAGTGTTGAAATCTCGCATGGCCTCTTGCAGGGCCCTTTTGATGGTGATTAATTGATGTAATAGTGAGGAGCGATCTCCCTTTTCTGAAAAGAATTCAAACAACCTCTCTTTGAGCTAGTCCCAAGAGATAATAGAGCCCAAAGCCAAAGATCGATACTAATCTTAGGATTTTCCTTTGAAAGAGGTAGCTAACAACCTCAAAACGATATTTTCCTCTGCTATATTATGTACCCTACGTACTTTTGCTATAGCTTGAAGGTTTTTTGAAGGGGTTTTGAAGTCTTCTTTGAAGAATTTTGGGATAGACTTGAGGGCATTAGCAAGTATGGCAGGCCATACATCTATGGGTGTGGGTGGTTGTAGCAAATTGCAGATATCCCATGTTACAAAGTTTCTAGGAGTAGGGGGAGGGACGCGAGCCATAAAGAAAAGATTCATGTGAATCGGGTATACAGGTATTCTAATTTGGAAGTTTGAGCCTCCGGGTGGAGTAGATAAAGCTCTATATACTTGGCTTTTACTTCTTACTCTATTGCTCCTTATAGGTGATACAGAGCCTATAAGTCTTCTCCTCCCAGGGGTTGAGGAAGGTAGCTGAGAGTATTGGAAGTGACCTCTCGAAGATGCTCTTGTTTGGACTCTGGGCATGAAACTTCTAGTTTCCTTCCTTAGCCTAATTTAAGAAATATTTATGACTTCTAATTAGGCGTTTAGAAAACTTCTTGTCCCACTAGGTGTGCCAAAAAAAGAACTGTTGATCATCAAAGTTTGCACCTCTTTGATAGTCTTATGGGAAATTTAATGAGTGGGGGAAAAATTGTGTCTCACTGAATACCTATGGGGTTTTTATAGAAAGTCGACTCTTCTTTGGGGTTTGGAGATAAGGGGAGAAGGAAATGTAAACATAAAACATAAAAGGCAATGCGCCAAAGCTTTTACAACATTTCAAACCCAAATCATTCCTATGAGTGATAGAATTAGACATAGAACGCCACAACCCTTCATTGTTGGAAAGAGAACAATCAACAAAGGCTAACTTCAAGCACAATGCAAACTTTCAAATCTTTCTGCGGGCAATGTTCATTAAGGTTCGATCAAACATAAAGATTTCTTATGAGTAATAGAACAATATCTCAGAAATCACATGAACTCTTCCTCCTAATACAACATAGCATGACAAAACAACTTTCAGAAAAAATAGAGAAGTCCAATGACATAATCCAATTTTTTTAAGCTACTACTCTACCATACAAGCATACAACATGGAAATTAGCTACTTAAACTATCCATATTTAGCTTGCAAGACACAATGTTTCATTCAAAATGATAATATAAAGAAAGAAAGCTTTAAAAAGGCCATACATGCACAATCTCAAGAATTTCTCCTCAATAGTTTATGTTTTTAAATATCAAATGAACTTTGAAACAGAGATCAAATGCCAATCCAAAAATAGTTTAAACCTTAATAGATATAACATGCCAAAGAAAAGTAGTTATGCAACTTTGCTTCTGAAAATAGTTCTAAAACCCTAAGAAAACTAGAGAAACTTTTCTTTTAACAAAGAAACTGTAACTTGGAATACAACCCCCCATTGTGTTGTTGCCCTACTCATATAGCCGTCAAAAGAAGAAAACATTGCCTCAACATAAAAGTAATTGCTACTAGATGTTGATACTTGATTGCTTGCAATCTGATCATAGATCCTTGGTTAGGTCACAATGATATTTTCTCATTAATTCTCAGTTGTTACATTAATGCCCTTTAGATATTTAGCAAAGATAGAGCCCCGTAAATGATCAAATCCTAAAAACAATCTAGAAAAGGGGTCATGTTGACCAATCCCATCATCCAAAGGCACCAACTCAAAGCTCCCATCCTGAAAACCAAGAGAACGAAAGGCCAACAAGTTTCGATAGACTCTGAAAAGATATCGTCTCATTAGAGGCGCAATCCTCCCATAGCGAAGAGATGACGCGTCAAGTGGGCAAGGATCTTATGTTTTTCAAAAAATGTTTTGGAGCAAACTTCTGCCAAGCTAACGTGTGTCCTGGGCCCTCCTCTAAAAGTAAAACAATAAAAGAAAGTTGTGTAGCCACCACGTGGCACATTGCTCGTCTTTCCGACCGACCTTGCATAAACCTGAACATCTTTAAAGCCAAAAACAAAAGAAGCTGAAGATCAAAAGACTAAGGCAAAGATAAACGTTTCATACTATTGTTCTATGATCAATAATCTAAAACCATACACCCAAAGGGTACGATGTTCCTTATTCAGCTTAACCGACAAGAAGATCAATAACTATGAAAAAGAATAATAATGGTAAAACATTCGTTTCCCTAGAGGAAACAATAAATAATTTTTACATCATTTTAAACATCACAATACTTTTGCTAGTCATATTTGATCTGATTAGCCATGATATTGGCTAAATAAACTTACATGCAAGAATTTACAGATAGAGGCGACAATGACACAACAACACAACACAGCCATGCTTGTCTAATATGCTGATAGAATTGAAATGCACGAGTTTAGAGCATGTAAAGATGGTCGATAAGGCCCTTGCATCATTGGACAGAAAAATAAATAAATTATTGGTCTCACAAAATAATGACCTAGATCTAAGCAAAATACACTAGCAATTCTGAGAGATCTAATGATTTACCACTAATTCAAAAAGAATCGACATATTGAAGGTTAAATTACAAGTTTTCAAATAGATTTTACTGAAAAATCAAGCATGTATGTCAACAAAAATTGATTTACCTCTATATTGAAGCTTTTCCTTAACTTTTTCCTCCTATTTCCAACTCAACCGAGTCACTTGCCTTCTTCTTCCTTGGATCCTCGTCACCACCACTTGATTCTTTCCAATGATTCCTACTCCAAAATGGAAATATTTTCTTCTCTTACCTGTTTGCATTGCTAAGGGGTCGTTTCACTTCATAATTATCATTAATTGGCCACCCCACTACTGAAATTTGAATTACTTGGCCTTAAATTTGAATGCAGGCCACTCGTTCATTATATCCTCTTTTAATATTATTTTAAATCAACATTAACGTTTAATAATTTTGATCCTATATTCAATTTTTATATGGAATATGTATAAATATATATTTATATATATGTGTGCATATATATTTGCATATATATATATATATATATTCATGCATATATATCTATATATATACACACATATATATGTATGTATATATATACATACATATATATGTGTATATATATATACATACATATATATGTGTATATATATATATCTATGTATGTATGGATATATGCACACATATATATGTATGTATATATATACATACATATATATGTATATATATATATATATATGTATGTATGTATGTATATATTATACATATATATGTGTATAGAGAGCATACATATATATGTGTATATATACACATACATATATAGGTATATATATATATACATATATATGTGTGTATAACTAATAGGATAGATAATATTATATACACATACATATATATACACACATATATATGTGTATATATATATACATACATATATATGTGTGTGTATATATACATACATATATATGTGTGTGTGTATATATACATGTTATTATATATAGTGTGTATATATATACATACATATATATGTGTGTATATATATACATACATATATATGTGTGTATATATGTATACATACATATATGTGTTTAGCCATGCTATCGTTTCTTTCAAATTCGAAAACATGAGATCAAAATAGGAAATTAAATAAGAAATCACATGTATATCATCCCACAAGCCTATTTTTTTTTAAATATTGAATCATTTTGAATCAAGTCAATATAGTTTTCTATATGAAAGTTTAAATGCAATCTATCATACTATTTTGTGGTGTATGCACCCAAATTCCATCAAACTTATTTTTTAATCGGTTAAACAATCCTACCTTAGCCATTCTCTTGTCCTTCAACCTGTTATCCTACATTTGCACACACTTGCACTTACACAGTTCATCAGTAACATTCAATCATGATAAAGTATAAGATAGTTCAAAAGATGACATATTCAAAAGATGGTCAACTTCTTTCAAACATTTCAAAGATATCAAATTTTTCATTCAACATATTGAATTTCCTCAATAATTCAATTTATCATATTATAATTTAAATGCAATAAAAATTGGGTTATGACAAGAAATGTTTGGAGAAGGAAATAAATGTTCATCAATTTTCATTGGGTGAGTCATTTAGTTTACTTTATAAAGTCTACAACTCTAGATTTGGTGTTTAATGATATTTTTTGATTAAAATTAAATTGCTATTATATATATTGTGTCATAGTCTAAAAGTCTATAAAAATATAGTATGTTGTCAAACTCAAGGTGTAACAATTTTTTAGAATAGGGTTCATTTCATGAGTCATTAAATGTTTTTTTTCAAAATCTAAAAGTGTCAAAAAAATTGACTCATTTGTAAATGGATGCATTATCACATTTTTGTGATGTCCGTATTAAGGGGGGCATTATAAAATTGAGCTTCAAATCAAAATTTGCTAAGTAGCAAGCTCATTGGAGGATGGAGGCATAGGAGGTTGGAGGACAAGTAGCTACCATCGATCCTTGTCCTTGTGTACAATTCCAGGTCAAAATAAAAGGGAAAGCATGGAAATTTTGATGCCTTATAGATTGGTCCCTACCAAATTGCTAAATAAAATGGCCAAAAAACTTTTTACCTCAAGAGTTTGGATGGAGAATTCATGGAGCTATATTTTTATGGTCAACACCTTAAGAACTAATTCTTTTGAGGGTTAGGTTCTATGAACCTTTATATATTGTTTGCTTTTGTTGTTGTCTATTTTTGTCTTGTACATATATGTGTCATGTGTTTTGTCACAATATTTGTTTGATCATGATTTGGTTTGCTCCTAGAGATTTGGATCCTCGTTGTGCTTGTAAGGGACACATGTCCCCATCTAGAGCTAATGTTGGCACTCTATTTTTTTTCTCTTTTCTCCTTTTTTCTTAAATGATATAGTTACAATATGTTAATACATATTTCATAACCAATATGAGATGCCATATGTGGTTTTCGATGAGTTCAATTTTTCCTAAAATATTTCCATGTGTCATCCCTTGCTACTCAATGTGTACTCAAGTATAGAAAAAATCCAAAAAAATTATAATTGTTAGTCATTTCCTCGGTGTTTTACATGTGCCATAAGTGTACCAGGTTGTCAAGATTTTCTATACTATCATACCCTTCTCTCAATCATAATATCTCATTAAAGGTGCATTAATTTTTAAGTATAGAATTTATTAGCCTATTGAGCTATTAGGGTTATTATGCCAATCATCCAACCCTAAAATGTTAAGTAAACAACTTAGAAATTTTTCTATCGGTAGGGTGTTGAACTTGTCCTTCTATTTGTATTGCTTCCTTTGCATCCCTATTATCTAAACCTTAATTATTTTCTTTTAGAGTCAAGTCTTTTATTTGTTGTACTATTGAACTTGGTCATCCCATCATACCCCTCAACTTCCTAAGCTCATTTATATGTAAGAATTTTTCTAAGTGTTTCTTTTGTTAGAGTTGTGGACATCCTTCTACTCGAGTACTTGTTCCCTATCATCCTTGACCCCCAAACTCCATTGATTCCTTTATATAAGTCCTTTTGGAGTCAAATTTTTACCATTCCCATTGCCTTGATAACTTTTCAAAGGTATTCTTGACTCTCGAACCTTTATCTTTCTACCATCCCAAGCCTTGATCTTAAGAGTTCCTGGCATTTTTATCCTTGTTATAGAGTTTCCCATGAGGCTCAAACCTTGAAAAAACTCCCCTATTCCCATACTTTGGTTCTTGGTGCAAAATAGTAGTCGGGGGAGCTTGTTTCTATATCTTTCATTCACAACTCTTTTGCATATTTGATTTAATGTTATATTGCTCTACTTGCAGCAGTTTATTGTGTTGGATAATTGGTTGGCTTCTTAGTTGTTTCATGGCATGTCACATTCTCCTCTTTCATCCTTTGTCTTTGAGGCAAAAAGGGGGAGAGATGATATGTGTTTTTCCATCAAGGGCAAATGGGGAGTTTGTTGGCTCTCAGTTGTTTTTGGTTTGTCCTTGATGTCAAAAGTGGTTTGCTGATATGAATGTGATAATATGCTCGGTGGATGTTGACAAGATGGATTCTTAGCTTGTTTTGATACACAATGATTACAGTTGATTTACATGGTCTTTACACATGGTTCATGGCATGCAATTACAAGTTTCATATTTCCATGTTTTAGTTTTTGATACATGTTGGTTACTGATATTGCTATCATTTTTTTTAACAAGGTGCTACAAGTCAGATTTATCCTTTTCATGATTTCAAAACACATACCAGGTATATGGTGCTTGATGTTTGACATGGTATACATGATGGCATTTTCTTATTGAACATGTATCTTAGAAACTATTTACAATGACTTACACATACTGGCATATATATTTGAGTTATACATTTGTTTTTATATGGATGCATTTTCATCTGGGTGGACAAATCGAATGATATTTGCACATCTTATGTTTGCACAAAACATACAAAATTATTTGTTGTCTTCAAGACACATAGAGTGTCAACATTTGATACATGATATCATAAAGCATTCAATGTTACAAGGTTTTGGACAGCTTGTTCTAGAATCTTTCTTGGTCATATACATGTGACATTATCCAAGTCACTTTGCAAGGTTGATTACTAAATATAGCCACATTGTGATCAACTTGCATGGTATTTTTTATTTGAGAAACATTATTATTGGTTGATATTTGATCACATTATATTGGTATTTGTTATGGTTATAAGTGCCTTGGTTTATTATTGACTTTCATTGGCGTGAACAATGGAAAGGTGTTTACACCATTGAAATTTCTTGTAAAACAAATTTGTTTACTTTATACTCCTAATGAGTATCGAAGCATGTGATAAAGGCATGGGGTGGATTTCAATGGAATAGATTTTTTTAAAAGTCTTGGAAATGATATTAAGGATCAATATTGTTGATTAATGTTTTGAGTCTAAATCAAACTTTTTGGGACTCAACACTCATGTGACTTCATTTCACTTATTATGACTTGGCATTGGTAGTGAATGGTTGGAATGATTTTGTCAGCATACATGGCTGAAGACTTCTCGTCAGATTTAAAAATATAATAATGGTTTATTAATCATTGTGTTTGATTTGCTTCACACTTCAAAACATCATTATGTTTGATAAAGTCCTCGACAGACTTGAAAGAAAGAAAGTTAGGGAAATATTATTGTTGAAGGGTTTGGAACCCTAGCCGCCATGAGAATATTGTGTTCACAGTTGTAAATCTGTTCTTCTTTGGTTGACACTAGAGGAGTTAACTGAGTTCATTGAAAGCATGGATAGAAGGTTATGAGCTAACAAGAGCTTGGCAATTGTTAAGGAAGTGACAATGGCTCCTTCAGCTGGGCAGTTGTGGTTGACTTTATCGATCTTTGTCAGGTATTTGTTTGATTTCTTCATTGCATAATAAGCTATTATTTCTATTGTTTGAAGAAAGTAAGAAGAGGAAGTTAAAGCTTCTTGAAGCTCAAATCATAACTGAAAAGTGTGTTTATTTTTGTTAAAAGATCTGCATTTGAGATTAAGAAAATCTTACTAGGTAATGAAGTGATTTTGTTATTGTTGTAATCTCTATTAAAAGAGTTTGTTTAAAAATCAAAAAAGGAAAAGAAGACCTACGGGCTGTAATTAAAATATTTTTAAAGGGTTTGTTTAAAAGAATTGTTTTAGGGTTGTTCTTTTAAAAACCCTAACTCAAGATGGTTCTTACAGTTACAAAAACTGTATGCAAAGATGCTTATGCATTTTATTTAAGAAGGATTTTTGTTGCATTTTCTGAGTTGGATCTGTTAGCTCTCAAAAATGCAGGTTTGAACCACGAAAGGTTTCCAAGCTTTCACAACATTTTAGGGTAACAGAACAAGGTTTGAAATAATTAAACCTTCTACTCTCCAGGTATTGCTAGACCTAGGCGGGTGTACCTATAACAAATGAAGCAAACTTGACTATTGATCTTCTCTTCA
>VDFB02037242.1:18134-118761 GCA_007258455.2 Sequoia sempervirens
CTTCACCCTCCTTACCAATTTGAGAAACTCTCATTTCTAGAGGCCATACCCCTAACTCCTGTCTGAAATATAGCACTAAGTGCATCAATAATGAATAGTTTCTGAGATGAACAATAGAAGCTCCACCCTTTATAGCCATCAATCCTGAATCAAGCTCCTTAAAAATATATGAAGCAAAATCAAATGGCTTGGAGTTATGATATTGGATATCTGCTGTGATAATCATTAGCACTATTGACATGAATTCCGGGGCATCCATTCCCAACACTTGACACACTGAAAAATATGTGTACTTCATATAAGGTTCAAACAAATCTACATGATAGGGAGGCCCTTCACTATCCTCCAGAGGTTTTGGCTTGTTACCCTGTTTAAACCTATGAATTGGTAACCTCCAACCCTTGTAAATTGTATCCATTCTTGAAAATTCCTTCTGCAATTCCTCACAATTGATTTCCTCGTTGCAAAACCCTTCCAATTTGAAAACCTCACCTATTGCTTCTTTTGACACATGTATCTGTGGTTTTCTAGAAGGATCACATATAGCTTTATGTTTTGGATCATAATGATCAGCAAGCAATTTTACCAATTCTGCATTTATGAATACATTAGGGCACACCAATTTCTCTACATTCAACTTCCATGGATTACAAACTGGCTCAAAACGGTTTCTCCTATGGTAATGGAAATTGAAAAGCTCATACCCTCTTACAATGGTCCAGACATCACCTATGAACTTGCATTTATCATCCAGCTTATCAACTTCTGCCCTAAGCTGTGCGAACCTTCTAGCTTTAGGCCCCGAGCCAGGTAGTTGATCAATAAGGTCTTGGTTCAACCTTCTTTCAGTGCCTTCATGCTCTGTATCAATCTTTTGTTTCTTTCCCTTCAACCGACTACTCTCACCAAGCTTTCTACCCTTACCCTTTCCAAAACTAGAAAACTCCATTTTCAAGCTTACAAAATCAAAATGTGAAAAACAGAGAAGTAATTACTTACAATATTTTGCTCGAGCTCCTTAGACTGAAAAAATGTCTCGGTTATCTGTTCAGCATGCCAATTCACCAGCAATCAATTCAGAAATGAAGAATTGATTAAAACATTACTATTTTATCCCATCACGCATTAATGAAGCGTGAATGAACCTCCTTTTGAAACTGGCACTGTCGAATCAAATGTCCTATCGATAAGAAAATTTCAAATCTGGGGCAAAATCCCTTTCAATGTTTATTTCACCATTCACCAAGACATTCTGCAGTCATATCGACACCTGGAATCAACTTGATGACTACTGCTTCTATTTTTCATGTCGCTATAACAATTTTGAGTCGGGGAGATGTCTCATAGATATCTTTGCGTCTTACCAAAATGTACTCTTCAATATATTCTCCAGTCGCTATGACAAGATCAACCTTTTGCCGATGAAAATAATCCTACCAATGAAATAAATTCCATCAGCAAGACTTTGAGAACTCGAAAAGACTCATACCGACACCAAATGTCTGGCCGAATCCATTCCTCTAGATTACTCCATTTGGCAAGACTCACCCCGAAGTATTCTATCGGTATATCTTTTAAACCTCGGTGAAGCTCATACCGAAAACTTCTTCTCCTGGCGATGCATATCTCTATCGACATAACTTTTCATCGGCAAGACTCTATAACTTCTCACCGATAGCTTTTGAATACCCTTGAACTTGGTTCAGCCAAACAATAGCCACTTCGCTAAGACCTTCCCTGATGCACATAAGTCTTACCAAAACATTTGTTTGCAAGTCAGTTGGTAAGACAAAATGATTTCGTAATGAGTTCATGTCGATACCAATCAGTCTGGTCAAAACAACCCCTTTGTGCATTAGTCGGTATGACATATTGTATTCGCCCTGACATTACATCGATGCCCCAACATATGCCAATGTATTTTTTATATATGCCTGTCGGCAAGAAAAAATACTTCGCCAAGACATTCTCCCGAATACTTTTAGCTTGACCGATATACTTCCACATGCACCGGTCGGTGAAACATAATGTATTCGCTATGACTTCACTCCGACAATGATTCCCTTTGCGGAAATGACTCCTTTTGTCGCCAAAACAAGAAAATTGTCTTGCCGATAATTTGCAACAAACATACATTAGTGAAAAATTAGGTCGGGGAGACTTTTACTATGTCTTGCCGATTCAGGTCTTTTAATGAAATATGAAGGACTAGATGGATTCAAATGGGTCACATGACATAAAATAGGCAAGACAATACAAAGAGGGAATTTTATGTTTATGATAAGGACTCAATGCTAGAACTCTTGAATGCAATAGACTGTAAAAAATTCAAAATTTTACAGTTCTAACAGGATCTACAAGAAAGAAAATATGAAAATGATGTTCAATCCAAAAGTTGTATTATATTGAAAATCTTTATGTTGATACTCATATTATTGTATTTGAGGAAGATGTTGTAATTCTCATACAACACTCTTCAATGTGCTCATTGAAAATCCTTATGGTCCATTGTTGGGATTCTAGGACTGCATTTTCACTTCTAGGGTTTTGATAGTATACTATAATTTTTTATCCATTATACTTTATGGAGTGGGTCCTCCTGAAATGTAGAGGAGTTGGTGCTCCTAAAAAGTGGAGCAGTTGGTGCTCTTGTAACTTTGGAAGTTGGTGCTTCTAATTTTTGTGAAGTTGGTGCTCCTGAACTTTGTAGAGTTGGTGCTCTAAGTGAATAAAGAGAGTTTTTAGAGTGGTTTTTATTCCCCAAGAGGGTTTTCCACTTAGAACATATAATTTTTTATGTGACAAGTCTTTGTGTGATTGTTTTTCATGTTTATCTAAATTTCATAAGTCATGAAATGCATTAATGTTTGTTATCAATTATTATTTTCACAGTATTATGTTATTACAAGTACTTTCACAATAATATGTTGCAAACTGGTTTAAAATTTTTGTTTAACCAAACATGCTTTGCATGTTGTGATGTAAAGAATTTAGTCTATCACATTATATGTCATTTATTGACTCACAATTCAAGATGGTTATGTTTCAATCTGTCATAATGTAATAAAGCTCTTTGTTGTTTCAATGCATATCATATGTCTTTCAGTTGCACAATTGTTGTAGTGTCACATAAAGTTGCATTGAAATTTGGTGGTCTTAAAGTGATTCAAAGATGTTGGTCTTCATGTACATGGTTTTATGACTTGCACATGTTTTGTTATCATGGTCTGGTTGTTAAACAATGTCAGTCACATCTTTTGTAAATACAAGATATTTCACACAAGTTGTCTAAATGAACTGAATTAATGTTGTCATATCTTTGCTTACCTCTTTTCATGAATGCTCTCAAAGTGATTACTTTGCTTTGTTGTCAATAGAAAGGATATTTGAACCTAAAAGTTTTTGTCAAAGTGTAAAAGGTTTAAAATTTTAGGTTTGTCTATTAGACACTGATTCAACCCCCCTCTCACTGTCTGTCCATACTCCAACAATATTTTTCTCCTTTTCATGTGATAGTTGAGGAATCTTAGCATACTTTGTTTTTGCACTTCAAAACACAAACAACACACAAGTGTGATGTCTCTCTTGAAAGGTGAAAATCTACAACTAAGTTTTAGTCAATCACCCCAAGGTCTCTGAAATGTCAAGTCATGACTATGCAAAAAAACTTAGTTGCTTGATATGATTTTCTAGTAATCACAAAGGGGCCTTTATGGTTCACAAAGCATGGAAGTTTTAGTTCTACAAATTGAGTTTCAAAGTTCTAGAATTGATGAACAATGATTACAAATTTAGAACAACAAGTTGAGACTCACTTCAATCATTAGATTTAGTAGTATGGTGATCAATGCTTGGGATCCTAAACTAACTCAAATTTAAAAGAAAGATCAAAAGGTGAAAGGGTTGAGTAGGCTATTCTAAGTCTAAACTATGAATAACAATAATAATAACTAGTGCTACAATAGATAGACTCCCATAACCAAGTTTTCCTTAACCTAGAGAAACCTACAATGCCACAAAACCAATGCAATCTTCTAAGGCTCTTTGCAAATTTTCAAACTATGTATTCACCTATTAAGCATGAATAAACAGTTGAACTTAGGTGCAACATATAAATAAGCTTAGACTACCTTTACAAAGTGATATATCATCAATAAACCGCAAAAAGCATGAGTTGGAAGTGCATCAAATACTGTAATAAACAGTTGCCATTAAATCCATTCAAGAAACTAACATGGAGGCTCAATCATGCATGCATAATGAGCAAGTTCAAAGAAAACAACTAACTTCAATACTTCCTTCTATTGCTTCAAAATGCCTCTTACAACAACTCATCTCCCTTTGCCAATGAGGGGAAAGCCCCTATTTATAGTTTTCCAAAATCAAAATGAATGGCCATGATTGATTTGCAATGAATGTACTAGATTCATTTTCAACTTAGGGTTTACATCTTCCAAGATGAGTATAATATTTACAATTTAAAATAGACTATTTTATCCTTTTTCTCTATTTTTTCTTGTAGTCTATTTCGTCTTATAACTATTTTTCCCTTCAACTACTTTTGTCTTGTAGCTGGAGACTATTGAAAATTTCCCTTTGCTGATATATTTCTAGCTTCCTAGTCATCCAACCAAGTGAATGTTGTTGTAGATTTAAGTAAATGAGAAGCAGAAACATCCCCTTTTGAATGATTCATTTAGCATGGGAGAAAGCACGGTTCTATGTGGTGGTACATCAAGTGCATTGGCATCCTTTATGTGGGTCCTTCCGCTTGACTATTTAACTTGAAATCTCCTTGCAACATAATGTCCTTTCCTTTTAAATTAGGTTTCACATGAGCCAACACAATCATAATGTTAACCTCTTTAAAATCACAACTAATATAAAGATTCAAATGTTCATTATGAGCGAGTCGATAATATGCAAAAATAAAATATCACTCGTGAATCATGCATAAGGGCCCCCATAACTTGTGAAGTCTCCCATAACCTGAACTCACTTAATGCCCATAAAATCATAATGATAATGTCAATAAAATTCAAATTCTAAATGCACTTCATCAATCCTAGTATGTGCACCGTATCTTAAATAAATATAGAGCATTTATCCAAATCATTTATACTTCCTCATTGATTTAAATAATAGGCAAAATCCAATAATTTTCCCATGCCTCGACTCCTCTTTCGTGATATGGTCCTTTGAATCATGGCCTCAATCATATTTTAAAATTTTGAAAGTCATGCAAGAAAGATGGGCGAAAATGTCGAATGAGAAGAAGGGATGCAAGTGTTAGTTAAGTTAGTGTTGTAGAGAATGGTGTTGCAGAGCGAATGCCCACATGGGAATTTTTGTTTGTGCTCGGAATGACGACCTGCACCAAGTGATTCTGCACATTGATTGCCCACCCCTCATTTGATAAAATTCAATCATTAGTCTTCATTATATTTTTCTTGTGGAGGAATGCGGTGGATTGGTCTTGAATCTATTACAAACCTCAACGACATCCCTGTACATTGCCTTCCTTCCACCAATGTTTCATTCTACTGATGCACGAAGTGCGCCACCACTCAAATCTTATCGGCCCAATTAGTTTGCTTAAATACCCACATGCCCTTCTTTGACCAAGCATGACTGATTCTAAAATTTGTTTGATAAAAACTCAAATCCATCGATCCAGCTTACTGCTTTAAATCCTCCAATCACCGACCCATCGACCCCTCCTTGACTGCAATTCAAAACATTACTCATCATGCTAACAAAAATGAAACTCACCATGATAACATTATGCCTCTCAAATTAGAGAAGATCACCACATTATTTTTTGGGTTTCCCTCTGCATCACTGCCCACCAAGAACTTGTATAGTAGCTGCTCAACAACTTTGACTGAAAGGATATGTCACGATTTGCACTTGATGAGCACTGAGATCCTTGTCACACTAGTGAGGGGGCTTTGTGGGAGAACAACTTTGCAATTGGGCAACCCAAACATCACCAATATCTGAGAGATAAGTTGATCGAAGTCCCATGTCTTGAACGACCTCCACTTCTTATGCAAAGAAAGCGATGTGAGTAGGCCATGCTAGCTCGCCATTGTAGAAGGAACACCATTTTGGAATGGCTAAGTGGACAATGACTTTCACCTAGCAAAGGTTCGTAGAGAGCAGAAGGTGGAAAAAAGGATGTGGGTTTCCACTGCGAAGGTGTCATTTAAAAATGTTGTTAGAACATCGGAACACATGCTCACGACTTCTACACAGGAAAAACCCACATAAGTAGAGGGTGGAAAAGATGACATAGAATGTCGTTTGCACAAGATCTATCATACAATAATTGCTCAAAATGCATGCTAAAAATACTGAATCACATGAAAGGCTGAGCTTCGTGCAACAATTCCTACTGTCTACTCGTAATTTGTTATGTTGTTTCACACATCGCTCCATATTTAACATTGGCGATGCAATAGTGGTTTTTGAAGGAGGCATCCATTTCATTATCAATGAAATCTCATCCATGTCGAGGACCTTCACTGACTATCGCATTCACATAATACCTCATTACAGAGGTACCTAAGCCGCCAACAATGAGAATGACTTGCAACCACTCACTCAAATTGAGAAATTATTGTAATCTGCTGGTAATTTGTGTCTCGTATCCCAAGAAAAACTCTTACAAAGCACTAGAAATTGACAATTTCGTAGTGACTACACATATGCGCTTGAAATCCCAATGATACTCATCATTTCATAATGTATCATTATGGTATAATTGGGTGAGAGCCTCACCAAGGCCATGGGCTTGAGGAATATTTAATGTCATTGAACCAAGGCAAATAGATATCAGTGCGTTGCATATCATTGTATACTGTTAACACTCTGATCACACCACCTTAGTGGAGGCCTTGAATTCATTACATCCTCACAGCTAATCATGGGATCTTCAATGGATTTGCAAAGTTCCAAAATATCACTGCCTGCATCATGAGTGATATAGAAGGCTGACATGTTTCACCTCAACAAATTTTTAACATGGTCGCTCAATGACTCATGATAGCCACCGCTCATCCACCCTCACGAAGATACCCATTATCATTTTAAAGATCATGGGCCCATGATATTTGCATCATTGTTTGCTAATGTTGATGAGCCTTGTCAAAAATGTCTTCTTCGTTGTATAAATCCCACGGACAGCTCTTTAAAAGTTTGATAATCACTCGTCAAATCCCTAGGTCATCGTTCTATCCAATTCAAATTGTGCGCCATCATGGTGGTGAGATGAGGATCGAGTGTGGGCGCACTATGCCAAAACAATGTTGGTGGAGATATCATACAAAGGGGCTGCTTCGGGAAAATGTTGTTAAAATGTTGTAGGGACAACTTACATGCTTGCAACTTCAGCAAAGGGCTTCTCTACAATAAGTACCCGCAATCATCTCCTTCGGCTAACTTTGTATGGATTTCATCATTGGTCATCATTGATGCATTGTTCAAGCGATTCAATAAGGTGCATCGTTTTAGGTACCGACATATTAATAGCTTTTCAAAATGTAGAACATGCTCACTTTAAGCTGAACTCACTCCTTTAGTGCTAATGCTCGATGGTCGTCTGCCTCAAAGTCATGGTGGCCAATACACTGGCCAGAAGACCAACCCTGTCATGCCAATCAATACTTCCTTTGGGGAAGCTGGGACAATCCAGGGGATCATCACGAGCCTATCCTATGGGAGGATCGGTCAATCACACGTTGAGATATAATGAGACCTTGACTACTCATCATCTTGCAAAATAGCACTACCAACTATTGAATGATATATTACCTTGACTATCAACCCCCTTAGTTGATTAAAACTCCTTGTTGCACAAAAGTGAATACATCAAATTGCTCTCCCATCATTACAAGGTACTTGTGTCGATATATTTAGAAGAGAGTGTATGCGAGGATAGAAGGGTCGAGTGCCATCATAGAGGCCAACAACATTCACATCACCGAACTCCATCTAGCATAATGAATCCTACCATGAAAAAACTATAATTATCAAAAATCTTTCATTTACTAATGCCTTCCCTTGAAGAGGTAGCACACTCATAGTTTGAAAAATTCCTTCGATTTCCAACCTTTGAGGTTAGAAGGTCATTTGCGGGAAATTGATGTAGGTACACCATTCATTCATGCCATTTTGGATGATGCTAGGGATTGAGGCTTCTACATGATAAATGTCTGTTGCAGAAATAATGTTGTGGAATGCCCTAATGAGATCATTGTTAAAGTGGTAGTGAGAGTAATGGCTTCCACAATAGAAAACTCTGCCAACACCCTATGCAGGAAAGTAACTACGGGGATTTGACAAATAATTACCGCCTTTAGTGACGATATCTAGTTCATAAAAGTCGGCAGGACACGGGAAGTGGGAGTGTGGGAACCGAAGTTGGGGATGATGACGCAGGCATCTAAGGCTAGAATATCATTTGGATGATGTCAAAGATGATAGATACCACAACATAAATATGCACACACAATGGATGCAAGACGTGAGATGGCTCAGGTTCTAATGACATACGTATCATGGCAGATCAAAACTCGAATTTACTAGACTATGACAACCTCTTTGAGAGCACTTGCAACCATGAAACTTGCAAATAGAAAATTGCCTAATAAAAAGAAGGTATTATCTTAATCACATTTTAAACACCCCTTTCTCGCTCGACATACATTGTAGAACTTATAGTATGAGGGGTCTTTACAAACGAGCCCCCCGTGAGCCAACCCTTGGGGGATAGACTGTTGGCACCTAGTCGAGCCTGAGCTAATGTGATATGAACAATGATGACAAATGTGAGATAACCCCACGAGAGTGGTGTTTTCATATGAGAAAGCCATGCAGGTGGAATCATGCAAAGGGAACGATGCAAAAAATTAAGGTGTGATTGAAGTTAAAGTGATAGCGAGGGTAATGACTTTTGCAACAATTATTTACATGCCTTTGAAGACACCCTAGATCTACCTTAATTGTGCAAACATAGACTTAAAACCATCAAAGATATTGTTATAAGCATCCAAATCATCAAACTTGTAATTTCCAAAATGCGGGAAAAATAATTGTGGAAGTCAAAAGGTGGGAAGTCGGATGATCCTGCGCCATGAAAACAACATTGGAGACCACGAAGTCCACACGATGGCTCCCTACATTAAAAGTTCCACAAATCCTAAAAACTCAATGAAACCTTGGCTGTTCATCTAGGCATCCTAAAAATACCTCAAAATCGATAAGCAAACTAAACCTAAGGACAAAAATGCGAGCAAAAGTGAAGAAAACCCAAACCTAAAAAGGTGGTCCTTACCTTTAGTAGGGCATGTGTGCAAAACATGCACAACAGATGGTGACTCCACTGGGGAAATGCTCCAAATAATTTTGATGGAAAACTAGAATCACGAATCTAGAATCTCTGGTTCTAATCTTCATGCTAAGACAAACAAACCGAATAGTTGACTGAAGGATCAAAACCACTAGCCAATCCAACCTATTGTATGCTAAAAATTCAAGTGTGTGTAGATGTATTCATTTCCCTCCTTAAGTCACTATAGGAACCTAAGCTCTGTCAAGTTAAGCTACGTGATATATTCCAACTCCAAAAGCATCCTAGACATCACCTCGCTGCTAGTCAGGTGTCCATAGCCCCAATGAGGTTGTTGTTGTGATTCTCCCAAACATAGCTCTACTGCCAATTGGTCGTCCATAGCCCTGGTAGAGTTATTCATATCCTCCTGAAAGTTGAATTTTCTTCATTTTGATTTTAAATTTTTTTTTTTACTTCTTTCTTTTGTTCATCTCTTTTGATTTTTTTCTCTTCATTTTCATTCATTTCAAATTTCAAGCAATGAAGCTTGCACTCAAGGCTGAGAATCACAATGGCGTTGAAGTAGAATTTTAGATTTTTTCACTTAAATAGACTTCACAAAGGAGCCTACAACAACCTCCAGATTCTTAAAGTGTGTGAGAGATGTAAGATTTCATAATACATCAAGATCATATTAAACCAACAACTTATTCTCTTTGAATCAAACATCCAATTCACTTGTCACTAACAGAGGACCCTCATCATTCACTCTAAAAACATGATTGAAGTTTCTTGAAGAGATACTTAGAACAACCCCAAGTAATGAAATGGTTATTGATCTTGCAAACATACAACAAAACACAAGGGACCCTGAGCAAAGAAGCAAACTAAAATCAAACCTAAACAACAAGCAAACTAACCTAAGGCAACCACCTAAGCTAACCAAAGTGGGAAAGCAAAAGCAAACCAAAGGGAAACTACCCTAAAGCAATCTAATCTATTGTGAACCATCTAATCTAACAAAAGTAGGAAAGCAAGCTATGCACAAAGAAACCTACACCTAATCCAAATTGAGCTATGTACAAAGGGACTCAAAATGAACCCTGTTTAGAAAAGGCAAAACTAACACCCACACTTGTAAGATTTCGTAACACATGTACAAGCAGCAGGGTGATCGTTATAGTCCTAAGCCATACAAATTCATTTTTGTATTCAAAAAGATAAAACTTTATATTGTGGCATTCAAATTCAATAACAAGATCAAAGAAAACCAAGAGTTAATGTGATTCTTGAAGTCCATGGTGAATCCATAAATAGGTTCATCTTCCCTCATTCCCATAATCAAAATGATAAGTATGAGCATTCATAAGAGCTTGAAAGATAAAACTTGGAGGTCGTTGTGTGAAGGAAATTGTATTTGATAGTTCATAGTGTATGTGGTGTTATTCAACCATGCATTGTCTACCTCTGGAGGGCACAATTGATGATGCAACAACCCTCTCACATTATAGATTTGTAGACCATAGTCAAATTGATCAGGTAGTAGACCCTGTGAAGAGTTAAAATTTTCAAATTCAAGGAACATTCTACCTAATTCTGTGGTTGCATAAGGCTAAGGGAACAAATCAAACAAAGTTTCTTCAATACTGTCCTCCTAATCAACAACCTCCACTGGCTGCCCCTCAAGAGGACACACTTCTTCGCGTTGATCCTCTATGGTCCATGGATCGACTTGATTGTTGTCCTCAAAAGGCAACACATTGTCCTCTTTTATTTCCTTCACGTTAATTTCAATTTTATAATGCACTCCATGTCATAAAAACATGATATGGATGAATCTGTTCTACTGAAGTCATTGACATGTGAAAGGAGATCAAGGCCAGACAAGTTAAAAAAACTCCCTATTGCAGCCTGTAGTTGGTAGGGTATATCACTTTTAATGGCAGTCTCAAAGACCTCTTTGCTTTGGACTACTTCTCCTTGTAGTTCATGTGTGGGTTCTTTGTAAGGTCTGATGGTTGGATGACTGATACCCTCGTGTTGATGCACATCAAAACATTCACTCATTTATTCATGCTCACTACTATTGTAAACTGAAATGTTATCCTCTTCCTCATCTAGGAGCTCAAATGCTTCATCATCTGGAGGTTCATGTGATATGTCCTCATCACTACGAACCTTTGAAACATACCATTGCTTAGTGTCGTTATACCTCTATAACATATCTCCAAGTGGGAAGAAATCAATGAATGACTCTACCACTTCAAGGGGATTGAACGTTGCTACGTGATTTTCCTCTAAGAATTCATCATGAATTTGATTATCAACTATATGCAAATTATCTACAAAATGGGAGGACTCTTGATGACCAACCAATGGTTCAACACTTGGGTCTATCATATCATTAGTGGGGTTGCGTTGTTCCTCTTCAGTTCCTGTCTTGAAACCATCTTGTGAGCTACACTTAGCTAAATTTTCCATTGACTTAGGTTCTTTTACTTTGGGTTCACTTCCTGAAGTGACAGCAAAAGGCTTTGCATTGGGTTGTTCCATTTATTCTTTGACTTGCCTAATGTCTGCTTGACACAACTCACATGTGAGCTCTGAATGTGCTGAATCATGGAGCTTACACCAACCTGGCAACAATAATTCCTCAAAATCTATTTGGTATTACAACTCCAACCAGTCCTTTGTGAGTCTCGTAATGAGTTTGTCTTGTCTAGCTAACATTGAATCTTCATCACCGCTTGTGGAGGAAGTTTGATAGTGTGTTACTTCAACTTGTGGTTGATCCCACTCCTCTGGATCTTATTTTTTAGGTGTCTAATTTCCTTCATCCATAAGAACAACATACTCAAACCCAATTTTGTTTGGGCACTCATCGCTGTTCTTTGTTTCCCCAAGGATTTCATCCTCTTTTTTTTGGTTTTCAACATCTATGTTGGTTGTTCCTACATGTACTATTGTAGATGTATCTGGTTCAACATCTTCTACATGTTCTCTTTTAGTGGCTAATTGTTCTCTTTCTTTAATCGATGATTCCCCTTTGTTGTGGGTTGGTTGCTTAATCTGATCCGAACAACTCATTACTTGATTGATGATATTTGCACATGAAGAACAAATGAATTCTGAATGAGGTGCATTATGCACTCTACACCATCTGGGCAACAATACTTCTTCTAGGTTCTGTCTTTCATCACCACTCAGTTGTTCTTGGATCAGCTCTTTGAATGCTTTGGCTACAACATCAGTGAGCTCTTCTTCTGGATCAACAGGAACTAATGGTTCGTGTACATCCCAAAAGAAGATTTCTCCCTCCAATGCCATCTCAATTCTACCCAAGAAGGTCAAACATTTCAATTCATGGTGTCTGCAAGTGTTATGAATTGTGCACCTATCTGATCATGCAAAGTGATGCAATGGCTCCTTCAATCTCCCACTCAAATTTTCTTGAAGTTGAGTGACATTGATCTAATATTGTTATCTTAGTTCACATGTTGCTTTGTCTTCCAATTTTTAATTTTCAAACTTTCTGTATATGATGAGATCTATGATATCTCAAACTTTTCTTGAAGGTACATTCAACTTCCAACTTTGTAGCTCTTGTGCTCTACCCTCCTTCTAGTGCTAGTTCTGTTGATGCGATGTTTTTACATTTCTTAACATAGACAACACACAAGTTTGATGTCTCTCTTGAAAGGTGAAAATTTGCAACTAAGTTTCATACAATCGCCCCAAGGTCTCTCGAGTGTCAGGTAAAGACTATGCAAAAACAACTTAGTTGTTTGATGTGATTTGCTAGTAATCATAAAGGTGTCTTTATGATTCACAAAGCATGAAAGTTTTAGGTCTGCAAATTGAGTTTCAAAGTTCTAGAAATGATTAACAATGATTGCAAATCTAGAACAAGCAGCTAAAACTCACTTCAATCATTAGATTTAATAGTATGGTGATGATTGGGATCCTAAACTAACTTAGATTTAAAAGAAAGATCAAAAGGTGAAAGGGTTGAGGAGGCTATTCCAAGTCTAAACTAACAACAGTAAAAATAACCAGTGCTACAGTAGACAAACTCCCACAACCAAGTTTTTCTTAACCAAGAGAAACCTACAGTGCCACATAACCAGTGTAATCTTCTAATGCCCTTTGCAGATTTTTAGACTATGTATTCACCTATTAAGCATGAATAAACAGTTGAACTTAGGTGCAACATATAACTAAGCTTAGACTAGCTTTACAAAGCGATCTATCATCAATAAACCACAAAAATTATGAGCTGAAAGTGCATCAAATACTATAACAAACAGCCACCATTAAATCCATTCAAGAAACTAACATGGAGGTTGAATCATGCATGCATAATGAGCAAGTTCAAAGAAAACACCGAACTTCAATGCTTCCTTCTATTGCTTCAAAATGCCTCTTACAACAACTCATCTCCCTTTGCAAATGAGAGGCAAGCCCCTATTTATAGTTTTCCAAAAGCAAAATGAATGGCCAAGATTGATTTGCAATGAATGGCCTAGATTCATTTTCAACTTAGGGTTTACATCAAGTCCAAGATGAGTCAAGTGAATTATGTTGCAAATTTAATTCAATGGGAAGCAAAAACATCTCCTTTTGAATGATTTGTTCAGCATGGGAGAAAGCACAGTTCTATGTGCTAGTACATCTTGCATCAACATCCTTTATGTGGGTCCTTATGTTTGACTATTTACCTTGAAATCTTCTTGCAACATAATGTCCTTTCCTTTTAAATTAGGTTCCACATGCGCTTGCACAATCATAACGTTAACCTCTTTAAAATCACAATTAATATAAATATTCAAATGTTCATTACGAGTGAGTCGATAATATGCAAAAATAAAATATCACTCGTGAATCGTGCATAAGGGCCCCCATAACTTGTGAAGTCTCCCATAACCTAAAATCACTCAATGCCCACAAAATCATAATGATAATGTCAATAAAATTCAAATTCTAAATGTCCTTTATCAATCCTAGTATGTGCACCTTATCTTTTAAATATAGAGCATTTATCCAAACCATTTATACTTCCTCATTAATTCAAATAATAGGAAAAAACCAATAATTTTCCCATGCCTCGACTCCTCTTTTGTGATATGGTCCTTTGAATCATGGCCTCAATCATATTTTAAAATTCTGAAAGTCATGCGGGAACGATGGGCGACAATGTCACGCAGGAAGAAGGGATGCAGGTGTCAATTAAGTTAGTGTCACAGAGAACGGTGTTGGGAGAGCAGAAGCCCATGTGGGAATTTTCACTAGCGCTTGGAATGATGGCCTTCGCTAAGTAATTTTTCACATTGATCGCTTGCCCCTCGTTTGATAAGATTCAATCATTAGTCTTCATTATATCGTGCTCATGGAGGAATGCGGTGGACTGGTCTTAAATCTATTACAAACCTCAACGACAACCCTGTAAACTGCCTGCCTTCCACCAATGTTTCATTCTACTGATGTGCGAAGTGTGCCACCACTCGAATCTTCTTCGGCCCAATTAGTTTGCTTAAATACCCACATCCCCTCCTTTGATCAAGCATTGACCAATTCTAAAATTTGTTTGATAAAAACTCAAATCCCTCAATTCGGCTTACTACTTTAAATCATCCAACCAACTACCCATCGACCCCTCCTTGACTGTAATTTGAAACATTACTCATCATGTTGAAAAAATCAAAACTCACTGTGACAACAATCTGCCTCTCAAATTAGTGAAGATCACCACACTATTTTCGGGGCTTCCCTTTGCACCACCACACACAAGTAACTCATATAGTAGCTGCTCAACAACTTCAACCCAAAGGATATGTCACAATTTGTACTTGATGAGCATTGAGATCCTTATCACACTCATGAGGGGGCTTTGCGGGAGAACAACTTTGCAATTGGGCAACCCAAACATCACCAATATCTGAGAGATAAGTTGATCAAAGCTCCATGTCTTGAACAACCTCCACTTCTTGTGCAAGGAAAGCAATGCGGGTAGGCCATGATAGCTCGCTGTTGCAGAAGGAAAACATAGAGATGTTGTTTAGGAATGTCGCTTTGGAATGGCTAAGTGGAAAGTGACTTCCACCTAGCAAAGGTCCGCAAAGAGCAGAGAGCAGAAAAAAGGATGCGGGTTTCCACTATGGAGGTGTCGTTTGAAAATGTCATTAGAAAAGCGACACACATGTTCATGGATTCCGCACAAAAAAAACCTGCATAAGTAGAGGGCGAAAAGATGACACGAAATGTCATTTGCACAAGGTCTATCATGCAGCAATTGCTCAAAATGAGTGCTAAAAATACTGAATCACATGAAAGGCCCAACTTCGTGCAGCGATTCCTACCATCTACTGGTAATTTGTTATGTTGCTTCACACATTGCTCCATATTTTAACATTGGTGACGCTGTCGTCATAATAAGAGGAGGCCTCCATTTCATTATCAGTGAAATCATGTTCATGCCGAGGACCTTCATCAACTATCTCATTCACATAATACCTCATCGCAGAGGTACCTAAGCTGCTAACAATGAGAATGGCTTACATCCACTCACTCAGACTAAGAAATTATTGTAATTTGCTAACAATTTGGGTTTCATATCCCAAGCAAAACTCTTACAAAGCAATAGAAATTGACAATTATGCAGTGATTGCACATATGCGCTTGAAATCCCGGTGATACTCATCATTTCATAATGTATCAACATGGTATAATTGGGTGAGAGCCTCACCAAGGCCATGGGATCAAGGAATACTTAATGCCATTGAACCAAGGAAAGTAGAAATCAGTGCGTCACATATCATAGGATACTGTTAAAACTTCGATCACACCACCTTAGTGGAGGCCTTGAATTCCTTACATCCCCACGACTAATCATGGGATCTTTAATGGCTTTGCAAAGTTCCAATAGATCACTACCCGTGTGATGAGTGTTATTTAAGGCCGACATGTTTCACCTCGGTAACATTTTAAACGCAGTCACTCTATGGCTCACGATGGCCACCGCTCATTCGCCGTCATGAAGATACCTGTTATCATTTAAAAGATCATGGGACTGCGATGTTTGCATCATTTTTTGCTAATGTTGATGAGCTGTGTCGAAATTCTCTTCTCCCTTGTATAAATCCCGCAGGAAGCTCTTTAAAAGTTCGATAATCACTCATCAAATCCCTTGGTTTTGTAATAATAACTAATCACCATGCCATCATTCTATCCAATTCAAATTATGCTCTATTGTGGTGGTGAGGCGAGGATTGAGTGCAGGCACGTCGTGCCAAAACTCTATTGGTGGAGATATCATGCAAAGGAGCCGCTTGGGGAAATTATTGTTAAAATGTCATAGGGATGGCTTACATGCTTGTGGCTTTCGCAAAGAGCTTCTCTAGTACCCACAATCATGTCCTTCGGCTAACTTTGTATGGAGTTCATCGTTGGTCATCGTTTTAGGTACCGACCTGTTAATAGCTTTTCAAAATGTAGAACATGCTCACTTTAAGTCGAACTCACTCCTTTAGTGCTAATGCTCGATGGCCATCCACCTCGAAGTCATGGTGACCAGTACACTAGCCAAAAGACCACCCCCGTCATGCTGATGAATACTTCCCTTGGGGAAGCCACAAATATCTAGGGGATCATCACGATCCCATCCTATGAGAGGATCATTCAATCACATGTGATATAATGAGACCTTAACTTCTCATCATTTTGTGAAATAGCACTACTGATTACCGAATGATACATTACGTCGACTATCAACCCCCTCCGTTCATTAAAACTCCTTGTTGCACAAAAGTGAATACATCAAATTGTTCTCCTATCATTGTGAGTTACCTGTGTGAATATATTTAGAAGAGAGTGCCTATGAGGATAGAAGGGTCAAGTACCATCACGGAGGCCAATGACATTCACATCACCGAACTTCATCCAGCACAATGACTCCTGCTATGAAAGGACAATAATTATCAAAATTCTTTCATTTACTAATGCTTTCCCTTGCAGAGGTAGCATGTTCATAGTTTGAACAATTCCTTCGATTTCCAACCTCTGAGGTTAGCAAGTCGTCTACGAGAAATTGATGCAAGTACATCACTCATTCATGTCATTTTGGACAACGCTAGGGACCGAGGCTTATGTGTGATAAAAGTCCACTATGTAAACAATGTTACAGAAAGCCCTTATGAGATTGCTATTAAAGCGGTGACTAGAGTAATGGCTTATGTAATAGAAAACTCCACCAACACACCATGCGGGAAAGTAACTATGGGGATCCAACAAATAATTTCTGCCTTTAGGGGTGTGGAGTGTGACAACATTCGGATCTTAAAAGTTCGCAGGACACGAGAAATGGGACTGCAGGAACCAGAGTCCGGGATGACAACACAGGCATTCGAGGCTAGAATATTATTTAGACAACATTGGACACGATGGATCCCATAGCATAAATATGTGCACTAATGGAAGCAAGACATGAGATGGCTTGGTTCTAATGACGTAGTACCACGACTGATGAAAACTCGAATTTACTAGACTGTGAAAACCTCTTCAAAAGCACTTGCAACCATGAAATTGCAAATACACAATCGTCCCATAGCAGGAAGGTATTATCTTAATCACTTTTTGAACACCCCTTTCTCACTCGACATACGTTTTAGAACTTATAATATGAGGGGTCTCTACAAACGAGCCCCCCGTGAGCCAACCACTGGGGGATAGATCGTCGGCACCTAACTGAGCTTGAGCTGATGTGATACAAACAATGATGACAAACGTTAGACAACCCTGCGAGAGTAGTGTTTTCATGTGAGGAAGTCGTGCGGGTGGTATCATGCGAAGTGAACAATGTAGAAAGCCTAGGTGTGATTGTCGTTAAAGCAACAATGAGGGTAACGACTTCCGCAACGATTATTTTTTTGCCTTCAAAGACACCCTAGATCCGCCTTAAGTGTGCAAACATAACTTTAAAAGCTTCAAAGGTATTGATATAAGCATCCAGATCATCAAACTTACAATTTAAAAAATGCAGGAAAAATAATTGCAGAAGTCAAAAGGTGGGAAGCTGAACAAGCCTACGTCGTAAAAACAACATCGGAGACCACGGCGTCCACGTGATGACTTCCCACATTAAAAGTTCAACAAATCCTAAAAACTCAACAAAACCATGGCCATTCATATAGGCATCCTGAAAATACCCTGAAACCCATAAGCAAACTAAACCTAAGCCTAAAAATGCGGACAAAAGTGAAGCAAACCCAAACTGAAAAAGGGGGTCCCTATCTTTGGCGAGGTGTCTGTGTAAAACATGCACAAAAACTTCTGCATGCATTAAAATTTATACAAAATCATTTCTTCTATTGCAAGGAGTGGCATATCACAATTCATTTGGGCTCACCTTTGTCCTTATACTTGGGGGGCAAGGGGTTAGAGAGCCTTGTCTTAGGTGCATTCCTTCTAGAAAGGGGTCCCTTTTGTGTCTCCTTAAAACGTTAGTGTAGCATGTACATTAACATTTTAAGGGGGGCATATGATCCGCCATTTGATCTTTGAATAAGAAATTGTTACACCCTGTTTGTTTTTACCTATTTACTATTACCTCGTTTGGTAAATTGCTTTAATAAATATGAATGTGTTGTATATATATGAATTCTAATGGAAATATGGTGAATGAATGTTTGATTCAATTTAATGTTTTATAATGATTTTGTATATGAAATATATGTGATGCATATGAATGTATTGATTCGGCTAACTACTATTATGATGAACTAAGTTGAATGTAGGAACAGGTTCAAACCTCTAGAAGAGAGGGGAAGTATCACTCAAGAGAAGAACTTGGTCTACTAACCTTTAATTCGGCCTTACTGAGCATTCAAACACTCACGCCCTAGTTGGTCTTAGTTAAGTCAAGTCAATTCAAGTAAAGGGTAAGTGATCTTCAGTTTTTATTGTGAATGTTTATATTGGTTTGCAATCTTGTTTTATGAATGTTTGGAATGAGAAATGTGATGAAGTCATGATGTTACGTTGAATTCCTTTGCGTGTTTATTGTTAATTCGATGAGATATATGCCTAAAATGTATATATATATATATATATATATATAAGTGAAAGTCATTTGTGATAGTTTCTAAGTACAATATATATAGCGTTATTTTTTAGTGAAACACTTAAATGAATATAGGCACATGTATTAATAAATGGCATAGTCTTTGAAAGCATAGTAACTAGTACATAAAGTAATAATAGACCAAGTCAACCAAAGTTTAGGAGGCACATATGGATCTATCACTGTTGTGTATACATTGCAAAGAGAGGTAAATTTAGTTTAAAGAAACAAGGAAACAATCTACAGTGCTATTTTTATGGGGTGTCAACTTATGAATTTGGCACCAATGTGGAAGAGAATGGAATGCAAAAGAAGTCTGTAAACTGCACATAAGTCTAATAATGCAATATCTTAGCCTTGATACTCGGTGAAAAGTAAACTTGACAAAAATATTTGAAGGAATTTGATTTATGAAACTCGCTTTTGAGCTTGTTGTTCATTTGACTCAGTAAAAGAGTCTTGTCCATTATAACAAGTCAACTCAGCTATTTAAATGGAGAGGATTGTTATGTGTTGCAAACCTGCAAGTTAGCTTGGTGAGCCGTTGCATGAGGTTAGAAAGGTGGCAGAAATATTAACTTGTTTGTAGCCTTTGGTTGCTCACAATTTAGTATAAATAGAGGTGCTCATTCTACCAATTGCTACACTTATCAATCCAATTTCCTTGTATTATTTTGTTGCAATTTTATGTGCAAAGCAAGATGAGAGTTTGTGAGTTAGAGATTTGTTTTGTTGATTTTCTTTGGTATTGTTGAGAGATTTTGTGAGAAGCTAGTAGAGGAATTTAGGTTGTTCTTGAGGAAATGGTGAGAAAACTTGAGAAATTAAGCTAGGAGGGAAGATTAGTCATTTGGAGCTTTAAAAAATCATGTTGATTTCTACTCCTTTGCTATTATGTTGGAAATATTTTCTTTTACGTGTGTTATGAAGATTGCATGTCTTTTAAATGTTTCTTGTTTGTTTCTTGTATTGGGAAACCTTTCTTTTGGGTTTATATGTATATAGATATTTATACTATAATGGGTTTTATATGATTGTATACTATTTATACAATGCCTAGAATGTCGATACTATACGTATCATGTCAGCACTCTAGGTGCATAACATAAGGTAGAGTTGTTTTGATATTCTTGTAGCAATGTCATTTAGCTATAAGTTAATGGGAAGGTTATTCTTGGGGTTAGGATAATCCATGAGAAAGGGGATAACCTTATAATAGAATACTAATGGTCAATACAAATCAAGCAATTAAATGTGGCAAATAGAGGACCTCACTTAAAGTTACTAGGTGATGAATCTTTGTCCAAAGTAGTGTAGGTAGCCACTATCTACACTATGTGATCCAATTTACATTCTAGGTTGAGGTAATCATACATAAGGGAATAGACATTATGGTAGCTCTAGATATGTAGGACACATCACTATACTCAGAAAAGGCTATTTGAAGGATGAGGTTACCAAACTAATCTCTCCGTCGAAGGGAAGGTTGTAACATGCCCATTTTTCTACACAATAATTTTACTATGTTTTTATCCTCAAGTGAATAAACTATGATTCCAACAAATAGCAATAAAAAATTTATTTTCAAAAACAAAGATAACATGCACATTTGGATTAAACACTATTCCAAACTTTTTCCATTGTAGATCATTGAAATATTACAATCTTTCCAAAGTATTGATTTCATATTACATAATCTCAAGTTAACATTCCAAATTTACAAACTTCCATATAAATGGATACAAGAATACATACATTTCTCCTTTGAGCTTACTAACAGTAGAAATACAAATGGTCTAGGTAGTCCTTCAAATCTTGGATGCCAAATTGATGAGGAGAAGCATCACTCAAGCACTTTTTCACCAACCACAGACTTACTGCGGTCCCCTACACATCTACCTAACTAGTAAGATGGCCCTACCCTTTAACGAATAAATTGGTTTGATAACTTCATAATACTAGCCTTCTTGAGCTTGGTGTTGTGTCCTACATAACTATGACTTCCATACAGTGGCTACTACTTACATGTATGAGAATCCCAACCTAGCATGCATAAGTGGATCACATTGAACTGATAGTGTAAATAGTGGCAACTTACACTACTTTGGCCAAATAATTCATCACCCAGTTACTTTGAGTGAGAGTCATCTATTCACACACCTTCCTAGTTCGATTTGTTATGACCACTCATATTCTATGCATAGGTTATCCCCTTTCCCATGGATTATCCTAACCCTAAGAATAACCTATATTCATTTTGTGTTTACTATGACATTTAAACTAAAGTAATTCAACCAAATTCATATTCCAAACTTCACAAATAAATTCACAATCCAAATTTCATAAGTAATTTCTCAAATAACTTCACAACTGCATAATAGCTATATAATCTTGACTTAATATAATATATTAGTATTTATACACAAACACTCTTTCCTATATATATAATTCTTTCCAATCCAAACATAAATCACACAATATTTTCAACATAAAATATATAATGGAGTAGAAAAATAGCATGTTTGTATTTAGAAAGCTCCAATTGACAATTCTAGATTCCCAGCTCAACATTCAGAAAATCAGCTTGCAACTCCTTCTAAACTCAACCTTTCACTATCCTCTATCTTCTCTTCACAATCTCTTACCATGCAAATACTCTAACCTCGCTCAATTCTCTCTCAAAATACTCAACTAAAAAATGCAGTAAAATAACTCTCAAAAAAATCAAAAAACTAGAATGCAAATATGCGTCCATGAGATGGAGAAAGCTCCTCTATATATACTAACTTGAGCACTCCATGGCTACAAATAAGCTTACATTCCTACCACTTCTCAAGCTAAAGAAACAACGTAGCAAAATAAAAGAAAGATGGCAAATTCAAAAAGAGTGACTCTATGCAAAGACTCAGCCAACCGCCTTCTCTTCATGACAACAGGGTTATTTACTCAGAAAAGCAAGGTTAATGGCTTAAAAAATCGACTCCTTTCAACCAGCTTTACAATTGACTCTTTCTCATATTCTATTTTTGCCTTATACATTAGAGAAGAAATACATAACAAACTTCTAATGGTATGGAGAGTTCATATTTTTGTGCCACATAATCCCACACACTCCTATTCCTTTGTTTGTAGATGTTATATATCCCTCTTTGTTTTCATAGATTTGACTAAGTCATGCAATTCATAAACTTGGTTTACTTTATCCCCACACACTTTATGATAACATTTCCTTTGGCATGCTTAAACAATGTTTAAATTCTTTATGCAATGTTATTTATAAATGCACTAACTTATATTCACAACACTATATGTTATATCATATATATTGTGCTCAATACTATGTGCTAAAGAAACATTTTGAGTGTTATTCAAAATGATATGTATATATATATATATCAACTTATATGATTTATAAGATGCTTTATTTGATATTTGAATACATTTACACATATTTACATATTCCACATGATAACAATGCATACATATACATATGTATATATATTAATATATTTGTATGTATGTTTGCGTTAACGTAAAAATATATGCACATATTAATATATATACATATATTATATATATTTCATTGCTTCAACATTTAAACACATATATACTTGATCCCATCGATCGACATATATACATAAAGTGTACATATATATATGTCACCTCCATCCAATCAATATTCTCATGCATATGGGTAATCTGTCCATGAGCGTGCGTAGATACATCTATCTACGTATGTACTCATGCACGTATTTAATAATATGTATGACTTTATTGTTTATCATAGACATGATATATATACATACATACATACATACATACATACATACATATCTCATCAATTAAATATAAACACATAAAGAAGAAATCACATGACAAGGAGACTCAATCACATAACCCAAATAAAAAAAATCACAAAAAAAGATCATAACGTCTTCTAAATCATACACAAACAATACTAAAGGTAACTTACCATTTCCCAAGCTATTGACTCAACTTCACTAAATTAGAGGTGAGTGTGTTAAAGCTCAATTAGGCTCATTAAGGGTTACTAACCCAAGTTCTTCTCCTAAGTGATACTTCCCCTCTCTTCTGGAGGCTTGAATCTATTCTTGCATCTAGCTTATTGCATTGCAACATTAGTTAGCTAAAATAATACAACCATTTGCATCATATATTTCATAGTCAAAATCATTTTAAAACATCAAATTGAATCAAACATTCATTCATTATATTTCTGTTGGTTTACAGATTTGTCACCTAACTCTATATTCCTACACCCACGGAGATGACAAATGTAACAATAGTTGAACTGATATAATGATATTTCATACCGATTCTCTGCTTATTTTACAAGGTGGGAGATACCTTTTAAGATATACAATGAATAGAAATTTAGGCTGCTTTTAACTAGAAAGCAAAGAAAGGTGTAGCTTTTAACCAGAAAGCTTTGAAAGGCATACCAATATCAAACTATAAACTAAAGTACAAAGACTTGAATCACTTTTGAACTAATAAATTTCTTTAACTGAACTCAAACCATTGCCATATGTAAGCTTTCATTCAAAGATAAACATCCAATAGCAATGCAATCTATTAAACATCCACAACACCAACATAGATAACCATTGGCAAGATATTCAAAATAAACAAAATAAATCCATACACCACAACACAGAGATTATGTTTGCATGAACTTCACCATATGAGTTTCTATATTGAAAGATAACTGTAAAACAAACTTGAAAGCATAAAAGAGTTTTCTCTAATGAGAAAAATCAAAGTTTTTCCCAAAAGATCCTAACTGCATCGACCAAACCCATATTTAAAGCATAAACCAATTGTCTATGGTAACGGTTTCTTGAAGACAACCGCACCCGAAAATTAAAATAGTCTTTAACTTAAAAGAACTAAAAATAAAGAAAGTATCATGAAATGCTAAAAATAACTATGCATCACTTTTTCACTTCATCTTCTTCATCTTCCAGAACTTCAACCGCTTCGTGTTCCAATAGCTTTTCCTATGTCCTCATCCTGGATCTGTAATCTTGATATCTGGTGACAATTGCAAATATATCCTTGCTTCTTGGCGTTGTAGTAATCTGTAACCTAGTTTTCCATTTGGGCAAAGCAACTTCAGACTTGACCAACATCTCAAATCTTCTCTCTTCTCCAGATTTATAAGAATTCAGGTAGATTTGCATTCTATTGAGTTTTGAGAAGGAGTCCCATGTCATTGTAGCAAGATCAACTATTTCTTTATTGAATGTTTCTCTAAACTTCAGAGAGATCTCTTTCATATCTAGAATCCTTTCATCAAACTCAATAGTAATTTCCACTCCTAGAATACAACAATCTTCTTTAATTTCCACCAACATTTCAAAATATTGATCAAGTGTTTTATTAATTTCCTTCACTAGATTATCATACGTATTCAATTTCCATTCCAATGAATCGGACCAATAAGGGTCTAGCTCCTTAGGATTATTCACAATTTTCTCACCAATTAATATCTTTTGATCCATAGAGATCAATTATTTTGTTCCCTGAGAGAGCACATAGAGACTAGTTTGATCTTTTCTGACCTACTGAAGTTCTATTACTAACTCCTTTCTCTTGTCAATAACTTGAGTGTAAAAGAGCATAAATTTATTAAGAAAGAAGATATCCTCCTGAGATATTTTATCAATCCACTCACTAGAAGCTCTGGAATAGCTCAAATTCTTTTTAATTTGTTGTATGGTGAGAAAATCAATGCCCTCTACCTAAGAACTTGAGGCTTCATCAGGTGCAAGAGGGGTGACCATGGAAGAAATAAAGTTACCCAAAGCGAGGACTTGAGATTGCAGTTTTATATTTTCTTTCCTCTCTTATTTCACTCTTTTAATCAAGACATTCATTGAATAATTGGCATGGTACACATCACCTTCAAGTGTTGGTGGCCCCATATTGACATGTGTGATCTTGTAGTCTGCCTCTATTATTTCATTTTCATTTAAATCCTTCATAGACTTAGCAATTTCTAACATTTGATTTCTATAAGTAGCATCAATCACTATCCTTGACATCCTCCTGGCTTTCTTAGGTTTTGAAGAGCTTTGAAGTAACTTTGCAACCATATCCACTCCAACTATCATTATAGGAATATTCTTTCTCTTCTTCTCCATTGCTTTCTTCAGCCATCTTGGCGAGGCTACTACTAGACCAAAATCTTTATTTCCACTAATAGTTTCTTTAGGAGCACTAGGAGTGATGGGTGAATTCTCAACTGGAGAAGCGGGTACTTCAAATAGAGGATGGAAGGTATTATCTTCAGCAATTTGTTGAAAGATAGCTTAGGGTCTTTAGGCACAGGTTATTCTTAACCGTTCTTTTTCTTAGGGGTAGGAGAAAGCACACTATATTGTTCACAGATTGTCTTCAACTTGACTATTTATTTTGGCTTATCACAATCACCACTTGACTGAGAATTTGCACTAGAAGACTTAACAGATAGTTTCCCCGCTGATACACTCACACCAGATGCTTGCGTAGACCCATGTTTGTTCTTTTGTGATGACTTAGGCTCCTGAGCAAGACCGACAACTTGTCGCCATTTCCCATCCAACCAATCCTAAGTTCTTTTAAGCACTAGAGAAACACACACCCTCATTTCTGAAATTTCACTTTTGTTCCAATCAACCTTAGGGTGGGATTTATCAGGCAATTTTTCATATCCAGGATCTATGATCATCGAATCCTCAATTACATTTTCAGGAATTTGAAATGACAAACCGAAAGCCTATATCTATTTTAGAGTTAACCTCATATAATCTCTTCCCAAAACTTCATTCTCATTAAGAAAGTCTTCCCATAAATCTTCTATAGATGGGTGATGCTGATATAATCTTCCTCCATAAAGATTATGCTTCACAAAACCCTTACTATCAAAACCAACTCTCATAGATAGATACTAGAGGTTATATTCCTTAAGGAATCCTTCAGCTCCCCTGGCCACCTGGTTTGTTTTGCACATAAAAGAAGGGGTCTTCAATGGGAATACATACCCTTGTTTCCCCTTGTTCGCATACTTAACATTAACCATGGCCATTTGTCAACAAACTTCTAGAAATATCAGTAAATCTTTAGGATACTCAGGTGATTTCACTAGGGCTTTCTCAAAATCCCCTATTCTCAGATAGGAAAATTTATCAAATTGGATATAAAAACTCCCAAAATTTGATATAAGGGAAATTGATTCAGGAGAAAGGGGCATCTTTGGGTTTCCATCTAACTTCCTCATGACCTCCATTTAAAATACATCATTAACATGCCAAAAATCACCCATTTCAAATTGTTTAGTGAACTGGGGGAAGTCTTTATACATAGGCATGTTAGAAGTTGGGCTTCCTTGTGGCTCCAACCCAGGCCAGAAAGACCTCTGACTAGCTACAATGTACATCAAGAAATAACACATACAAAAAGTAGCAGTCTTATGGAAATTAATTAATTGCTCATTCAAATTGAAGCAAATAACTTCAGCCCAGTCAATGAAAACATTCTCATCACAAATTATCAAGATAAACCAGCACATCCAATCCTTAAATAACTCAACCTATGCATTTCCAACAATGTGGTGCAATAAAGCAATAACATCTGCAATTTCTTCCTTGAAATGCATTCTTTTAAGTTTAGTCGACAGTTGTGACTTACCTTTCTTTTCTGACCTCAACCAGGTTTTGGCCATGGATTTCTTACACCTGTCTTCATTTACTTTGAAAAATTCACTCACCACTATGATAGACATGTCTTCTACAGGTTCCCTTTCGGGAATCCTCAGCACGTGCAAAACAACTTCAGGAGAAATTTTTGCAATTATAGTCTCGTCTGCGGCTTTAATTTCTCGTGTCTCCGGAATGTACCTTCTTACACATGCACTTATCAGATCCACACTCAAAAAAATTCTAGGAACCCTCCGGCGTGAGGTAGCCCACTTTCTAACAGTTTTATATCTAGCTTAGACTTCTCGTTACTCTCCAGGCGCGCCCAGAATTCTTCCAACTTAAAAGGTTCGAGCCCCGTGTCCCTTACGCCAAGCCAATGACTTCCAATTTCGGACTGCATGAAATCCCAACACATAAAGAAACACACAAATAATTGGAAGAGTAGATTGCAAAAGAACGAAATGCAGCTGAAAAACTAAGAAAAAATTATGCCACCTCAAGTTATGTCATCAACAAGACGTGTGTTTAACGCTACATTAATACGATACTCTATTTAAGTCCTCGGTAAAAGAAACCCAAAGATTTGTGCACTATTTGAAAACCCTTGACAAGACATCTCCAAGTTGTCCCGTACACATCTTTAAATGAATAGGTGGTGCCTCCAAACAAGCAGAATGAACGATATGTCACCCTGTTGTGGAACATTAAAACTTTAGAACCAAAATCGAAGGTTATAAATTCATGAAATCCTAACTCTGTGACAACACGAGATAGACCATTATACCAACACACTTGACATTGAAAGAAAGACCAAGTCAAACTATCGGGCGGTTAGGAAACTTACGAACCTTGTGACAAGGTTTGAGAACATTAGACGCCAACGACTTGGGTTATAAAACTTAAAGACTTAGTGACAAGAGGTTAGAAACTTAAAGAATCCCATGACGAAGGCTAAAGTGAGGGAAAAGACTCCATACTCGGACAAGATGAAGAATCAAAAGACTAAGGAAAATAAATCTTCAAAAATTTCATAGTACATGATATACCCACAGGTAACAATTTCTAAGATACATAAAGCATAAACATATACATTTAAAGCATTTTCACCCTACTAGGTAAAAGTAAATGGGTAATAACACAATGGGGTGTAACATATCCCCCCCTTGTGAATCATCATCCTCAAGGATCTTAAGTATCAGACATAGACATAATCCATACAACATAAACATAATAATACTATTTTTCAAGAATTCCCAAAAGCATGCAAGACATGAGGAAACTTTTGTTTGATCTCAACATAGTCTTCCTAAGTGGCAAAATCTTCTGAATACTAATCCCATTGGACTTTGCATGGTTGAACCTCTCTGTTACGTAAGTGGATCTTATGTGTTTCGACCACTTTGAGAGGCTTGATTATTACCACTCCTGGGTCGTATACCTATAAAGCATTCCAATCAATGACATGGTTATCACCTAGTATATACTTCTTAAGATAAGAGACATGAAAGACACTGTGCATCCGGGCAAGAGCTGGTAGAAAAGCAATTTGATACGCAAAAAGATTTACTTCCTTGAGAACCTTAAAAGGACCTATGTATCATGGAGCTAGTTTGGATGACTTTCCAAACTTGATAGAAATCTGATGAGGTTTAACTCTTAGAAAAACCTTTTCTCGTACTAAAACATTTATGGGTACCTGCTTGGAATCTGCATAACTTTTTTGCCTATCATTAGCTTATGTTAGTCTTTGCTTAATAATACCAACTTTCTCTTCCATTTTCAATAACATTTATAGCCCAAGGCTCATCCTATCCTCTAGCTTATCCCAGCTTATAGTAGTTTGACATTTACAGCCATACAATGCTTCGAATGGAGCCATCTTGATTACAAAATGATAAAATTTGTTTTATGCAAACTCAACCAAAGGTAGGTAATCTTCCCACTTGCATTGTTGATCCATGCAATACATCCTTAGTAGATTTTCAATTGCCCACTTTACCCTTTCAATTTGGCCATCCACTTCTATATAATATGCTAAACTTATGTTCAACTGGGTTCCAAGCAAAGAAAATAAGGTTTTCCAAAACCTAGATGTCACATGAGCATCCCTATTTGAGATAATCTTCTTAGGAATCCCATGCAACCTAAACACCTCTTGAATAAATTTTTGTGTTATGACGGGAGATCCATTGTTTGGATTCCTAGGAATAAAATGTGCTACCTTGGTAAGCTTGTCAACTACCATGAGAATGGCATAATGCTTATTTTTGGACATAGGAAGTCCTTGCACGAAGTCCATGCTAATGACTTTCCACTTACTCTCTGGAATATCATGTAGATACAAAAGACTTGTAGGGTGATGATGGTATGCCTTCACCCTTTGACACTTTAAGCATTTTCCTACAAATCTAGCAACATCCCCTTTCATTCTCTTCCAAAAATATAATAGCTTCACATCAGCCAACATCTTAGTCACACTAGGATGTCCACAGTATGGTGCATTATGAACTTCATTTCATACCAAGTTCCTCAATTCTTCAAAGTTAGGCACATATATTCTTCCTTTAAACCTTAACAATCCATTAGGTTCAAAGTGAAATCCTTCGTACCTTGTGTCTTATGGATTATTCAAGAGCGCTTTCTTGACTTGATCAGAATATTCATCACCCTTGGATTTTAACAACACTTGGCCCTTGAAGTCAGTTTGAATTGATACCATTGAGGTGATATGCTTCCTATAACTTAGGGAATCATTAACCTGATTCTATTTTCCCTTGATGTAGTTGATGTTGAAGTCATAATCAGATATCAGCTCTAACCATCTCCTTTTCCATGCAATCATATTGGGTTGGGTAAACAAATACTTCAAACTAAGGTGATCAGTCTTTAGTTCAAAAGGTTTCCCCATCAGATAGTGTCTCCACATCTATAATGGATGGACTACTGCTGCCAACTCCAAATCCTGCAAAGCATAATTTTGTTCGTAGGGCTTCAACTTCCTTGAATCATAAGCTATGACTCACCCATCCTGCATTAAGACTCGACCTAAACCTTCACCCAAGGCATCTATGATGACAATAAAGTCACCATATAGATTAGATACCTTCAATATTGGATTTGTAGTCAACTTCTCCTTGAGTAGGTCAAATGCTACTTGATATTTCTTAGACCACTCAAAATTATTCCCTTTCCTCTGCAATGAAGTAATATGAAAATCTATCTTGAAAAAGTTTGCAACAAACTTTCGATAGTAACCAGCCAAACCCATAAAACTTCTAACCTTAGGTATATTCTTAGGTACTTGCCACTAAAGTATCACTTTTTATTTTAGCTAGATCCATTGCAATCCCATTAGCTAAAATTACGTGACCCAGGTACTACACTTCCTTCTAAAATAAAGTACACTTAGTTTTTTCGTATAGCTTATGCTCTCTTAACTGTTGGAGAACAATCTCTAAATGTTTATTGTGGTCTTCCTCATTCTTGGAATATATTAAGATATCATCTAAGAAAACCAATACAAACCTATCCAAGTAGTGCCTAAATACATTGTTCATGAAGTTCATGAATATTGCAAGTGCATTCATAAGTCCAAAAGGTAGGATCGTGAACTCGTAATGACTGTATCTAGTCTTGAAAGTAGTTTTGAAACTATCTTCATATTTGATCCTTAGTTGATGATAACCTGATCACAAATCAATCTTTGAGAACACTGTCACTCCTCGCATTTGATCAAAAAGATCATCAATGTGTGGCAATGGGTACTTATTCTTTATCTTAGGGTGCTACCACAATAGTGGTTTAGACTTTCTAGGAGATCCTGATTTTTGCTGAAATCACATATTTTTAGAAAATATAATGATTTAAGCCTTGAAAATTTCCATTTAAAGGATTCCAATTAAATAGTGTTTGATCAAACCTCCTTAGACCAAGCCCCCTTGGATAGAACCCCACTAGTTTTAAACCATACCTATAACAGAGCCTCCTTTACACCTATCAAAATGCTAATAAAAAACCACTTTTGATTTACCTTTTGGGGGATCATATGAATTCATTTAAATTATTTTTTTCTAAGTATGTAGTCCTTATTATAAGCTTCCAAAAAAGTATAATTTTAATTAAATTATATTTATTTTTGATTTCTTGTGAATGTAGGTTTTTCACAGAAAATCAAGCTCTTTGTTCTGCACATATAGAAAAATAGAAGATTATCAAAAAAAAATTTGAAAAATATGAGTGCACCAGATATTGGAGTCCTTGATCCAACAAAAAATAAAATAAAATTTCATACATACAAAAAAAATTATGTGTTATACGGTCGCGCTAAGTCTAAATTTTAATTAGTTTGACTTCAAAACTTGATTAAAGAAAAAAATTCAATAAAAAACTATCTAACAAAGTTGAAGCACTAGATATCAAAGTTATAAATCTAAATTCGAAATAATTATAATTTTATCCTTCATGGAAAAAAAGTTATGCATTCTACAGTGAGTGTCACTTTTTTAAAATGTTGTTTTCTGAAAGAAAAAAAACTAATTTTCGAGAAAGATGGAAAAAAAAGTGCAATCCAATTCCAAAAATTTTGAAAAAAATATATTTTGAATCTATAGACAAAATGTCATTAAACTCTAGGTTGCATCATCTTCAAATTCCTCACGGTTTAGCCGCTATAGGTGCCCAAAAGTGAAGATTTAGTTAAGAAAATATATTTTAGTGTCCAGTTTGGCCAAAAATTGTAAATCACTATTGTGGGATCACCCCATAGCTTTGTTAAGAATTCAATAATCAATACAGAAGTGTAGTGTATCATCTTTCTTCTTCATGAACATCACAAGTGCTCCCTAGGGTGAAACGTTGGGCTTTATTAGTCCCTTGGACAACAAATCCTCCACCTGTGCTTTAAGCTCCATTAATTCTGTTGTGGTCATCCTATAAGGAACTTTGGATATAGGTTTCAACCCTAAAACTAGGTCGATGGAGAAATTGAACACTCTCTTGGGAGGAAATCTAGGTAGTTCTTCTGGAAATACATCCACAAATTTCTGAAGGGTAGGATACTTCTCCATATCCATTTCTCTAGATTCCACCACTTCACCTTCTTTGGCATCTAGGGGGTCTCATGGTCCATAATACACATCATCTTGAGAAATGAATTCCTTTCATTCCTCAAGTTTCTCCATTTTAACTGTGAAGAGTTGATATCCTTTCTTCTTTTCCCTAAGCATTTGTATGGAAGAGATCTGCCACAACTTTATGTCTCTAGGCGTTCCTTGCAAAGATACTCAGTTACCTAGATCATCTAAGCATTCTACTAATTTAGCATGACAATCTACTTTATCCCTATGTTTCCATAGCCAATTCATCCCTCATATGACATTATATGAACCTAAGGGAGCTATGTACAAGTTTACTTCCATTGAGAAACTCAGAAGTTCAACCCTATCTTCGAATAAACATTGATCCACCATAGCTCTTGTCTAGTTTGCATACTCAACAACCCAAGACATTTCCATGAAACCAACCTTTCTAGAAATTTGAGTAGCTACTCCAGGTGAAACAAAATTTTTTGTGGCTCTAGTATCAATAAGAATGGAAATAGGTATACCAAAAAAAGTACTTGGAGTTTCCACTAGAGTGATCCAGTACTCAGCTTGTCGATTGTCCAAAGTTGCATGGATCTTCTGCTGGAATGCAGCTCACTGCAAAGGAAGAGGATTTTCGTGTGATTGTGACCCTAATGGTTTGTTGGGACATTTAATGGAAAAATGATCCCCACCACATGTAAATCATCCTTTCAATGGTCCCCTCTTTTTCACAGGCCTTTCAAAATTACTAACATTTCCTCCAATATTGTTGTAGTTGTTGTTGTTGAAGTTATTTCCTCTGTGATCCCTTCTTAGTTCATTCCAATTGTTACGGGGTCCCATGTCCCCTTGCCTTTGAGAATCTTTCCCTCCATTAGACCTCTTTGGAGTTTGATTAACTAGAGGCCCACCAAACTTCTTTCAATTCTTCTTCTAGTAGATCGAGATAGCTTTAAGCTTTTGCTCCTGCTTAATCGCCTTCTTGCAACTAGGTCCATGGTAGCCAAACTGTGTACATCTATCCCATCACCTATTTGGATATTCAAACCCATGATGAACTTCTTGATTCGAAATCGCTTGTCTTTTTGTTACATAGGTGTGTACCTTAGGAGACGAGTGAATTTCTCCTAGTACTCGTTCACCAACAAGTTTCCTTGTTTCAGGTTCTAGAAATTGGTGAACTTTTGTTCATAGAAAAGTTGGAGCAACCACATTTTCTAGAAAATCTCAAAAAAATCACTCTAAGTCAACCTTAGGGAACTGAGACCAAGTTCCATTTTCTTATTCATCCACTAGTTAGAAGCTTCTACTGCTAATTGGAAGGCTCCCCAAATGATTTTTCTGACCTAAGAGTAGTTCTTGATCTCAAAGTACTTTTCCATTTGTATCAACCAAGCCTCAACCTCATCTTTGTTGATAGTTCCTTCAAATTTAAGAGGGGAATCTTTCTCGTATCCCTAGATAACACAATTTACACATGTTTCCTTTTACTACTTTCTGACTTGGATTGAGATTCATCTTTCTCATGTTGACTCGATTGAGCATGTCCATGGGAATTCTCCCCTTCTTCCTCATTAGGAACTTATTTTCTTTATCAGATACCCTTACCCCATGTTCAAGATTTCCTAGACACTCCCTAGTCTCATCAATCATTGCTAGAATGCAGTCCAACTTTGCTTCGGCATTATCAGGACCTTAACCAACTTCTTGACTTCCCCCCAAGGTTAGTCCTTGTTCTCACCATTTTCACAAGATAAGGTTATACCCAGAAGGTTCATTTTTATTTGATCATAAGATGGTTTACTTAACAAACTTAAAGCATTCTAAAAGAGTAAATATTTACACATAAGAAATTTCATTGAAGATCTCATACCTAGGTTTTGGAAAGAGCATGAATTTTTATTTATTCATAAGGATTTCAATATCTGTGCATTTACATTAAATGACTATTGAGATAGTCAAGAGGAGAGTATCCCTTGGATTCACTCTCAGATACATAACTATGTGGGGTGTACCCCTCAGATTTATCTTCAAACACATAGCTCTGGGGACATTATAACATGCCCAATGTTCTACTCAAAAAATTTCCTAAGTTTTTACCCACGAGTGAATAAACCATGTTGCCATCACATAGAATTTTTTTTTTTTCTTTTCTAAAACAAAGATAACATGCACATTAGAAATAAACACTATTCCAAACTTCCATTGTATTTCTTTGTAATTTCACAAACTTTCCAAAGTATTGATTTCATATTGAATAATCTCAAGTTTTACATTCATGTTTACTATCTTCCATATAAATGGGTACAATATTACATACATTGCTCTTCTAAGCTTCTGATAATAGAAATACATATGGTCTAAGTAGTCCCCCTACCATATCTTGACCACCAACTAATGAGGAGAAGCATCACTCAAGCACTTTTCTACCAACCATGGACTTACTACCATCCCCCGCACATCTACCTATCAAGTACAATGGCCCTACCCTTCGATGAAGAGATTAGTTTGGTAACCCCATAATACTAGCCTTTCCTGAGCTTGGTGTTGTGTCCTAAAAACTATAACTTTACCATACAGTGCCTACAACCTACATGTATGACAATCTCGAACTATAATTCATAATTGGATCAAGTGAATTGACTATGTAAACAGTGGAAAATTACACTACTTTGTTTAAAGAATTCAAGTCGATCACTTCGAGTGAGAGTCATACTATTCACACATCTTCCTAGCTTGATTTGTAATGACCACACATATTCTATGCATAGGGTATCCCCTTCACTAGATCATCCTAACCCCAGGAATAACCTATATTATCTTTTCAAGATTATTAAGACATTTCAACTATAGTATTTCAACTAATTCAAAGAAACTCTATCATGCCAATTAACCATGTGGATAAACATAACATCGCATCCTCAAATGACTATATTTCAAAAGTACAATTCCAACAATAAAAGCCCCCTTTAAAGAGTGTATTCTGAACAATAATTGACTCCCATCAAAAGTACAACCCCATCAATAAATGACACTCATTCAAAATTATAATCTTCAATAACCAACAATAAATAATATCAATTAAAAGTATAATCTTCAATGATAAATGACTTCGACCAAAGGTAAAATCAACAGTCAATGTTCAATCCGATCATATGGCTTAATCTCATCATACGTGCTTTATCCAAAGATCAATTAAACAACCCAACCAAGTAGGTTAATCTCAACCTAGGGTTTCAATCAATAATCAAGTAAAGCTATGATCAAGTGATCACAAACAAATCATAAAACTTCTACATTTAATATTGTAGACATCTAAATTTAATCACTTCCATATGATTAAATTTACTCCCTTTTCGTCTACCATATTAAAATATTAATTTATTAAATTAATATTACATTTTTTATCTCATATCTGTGAAGTATTTGATTTAATAATTAAATGCTTTATCTTTCACCTTCTTCCTCTCTAAATTAGATAAATACACTAATTTATTTAATTTTAGTCATTTTTCCCCTTTTGATTTAAAACCAATTTAAAATTCTTCACTTTTTCTCTCCTTGTCACATCCTCCATAACCTTGCCTTAATCTGAATTAATTTAATTAATTCATGATTATGATGTGCATCCTCTTAATCAAATATTAATTTCACATCCTCCTACATTTGCCACTTGCCTCTAATCTTCCATTAATTAGCCTAATCCAATATTTGCACAACCTTAACCAAGGTCATTAGCCAAATTTAGCACCACTTTTTAGCCATCTTTTGCATTTACCTTCTTTTGGCATTGACCCCCTTTCCCATGTGAACTTTTAATTCACATTTATTTATCCTAGATTCCCCTTCTTTATATGTGAATTTTTAATTCACATTCCATCTTTCCAAGGCTTCTAGAACCTTGGACTTGTCACAATCTCCACATGTGACCAAGTCCCACCTTTTTGGAGCCCACCTTTTATCCTCTAGATCCTCCTAGGAATGTGAATTTTTAATTTATATCCCCAACCACCTTTCCTTTTCCCATGTAAATTTTCGAGAAATTCTAAAATTCCTCAAATGTCCTTTTCACTCCCACTTGGGGACAATGAATCTTTTTTGAGGAAATCTCCTCACTCCCCAAGGTGCTTGTCCTTCCTCCACCTCATGTACCTTCTTGACACCTCACCTCCATCTCATATCCCCTTGGCCACTTCACCCTCCACATGTCAAAATGTGAGGGCTTGTGGGTTCTCAACCCACCATAGCCCTTCATCTTGATCTTGTTGGATCAATCTTGACCGTAAAATTCTCTAGAGAATTCAAATTCTCTTATAAATACCCCCTCCTCAAGGGCATTTTCAATATTTAGCCATTTGATAACTACATGCTGTCAATTTGCATTCTCACTCATTTTACTAGCATTTAGCCATTCATTCTAATCACTTTGCACATTCAATCTTGCATTTAGTCACTCAAGAAATCATTTAAGGAGCACACAAAATCATCCCAAGCAAGGGCCAATCAAGGAGACATCAACAGCAAGGAAGGTGAAATCATTTGTATCTTGTTTTGTCCATTTTCCTTCTTGTTATATCACTCTTTTGGCTAATCTTGAAGTGTCCTTAGTCTTTTATCACTTGCATTTCTTAGTTATTTTGCACGTTAAAGAAGGATAAAATTCTTAGGTTCACGTTTTTGGCACGCCCAGTGGGACCCACAAATGGGTTCTTGCATTTAATATTCATCTTTGCTAAGTATTGTCCAGAAAAAGGTCGCAGAAAGGCAGAAGCGCCCTCCTTTTTACCGCAGAAAGGCGGAAGCGCCCTCTACTTTACCGCAAAAAGGCAGAAGCGCCCTCTGCTTTACCGTAGAAAGGCGGAAGCGCCCTCTACCTTACTGCAGAAAGGCAGAAGCGCCCTCTTGTCTGCTACAGAAAGGTGGCAATGCCCTATATCTGAAAGTTTCATTTTCTTCTAACAAGTTTGCTGCAGTTAGGGATATATTTAGAAGGTTTTTCTAACACTTTTTTTGCAGTGGGAGGGGCACAACTTTCCTTTTTTCTTAAAAATTTGATAAAGTTTGTTGCAGAAAAGTAGAAGCGCCCTCTAACCTTTTGTTGCAGAAAGGCGGAAGCGCCCTCTAACCTCTTGTTGCAGAAAGGCGGAAGCGCCCTCTAACCTCTTGTTGCAAAAAGTCGGAAGTGCCCCCATTTTGCTGCAGAAAGGCGGAAGCACCCCTATTTCTGCTGCAGAAAGGCAGAAGCACCCCTATTTTTGCCACAGAAAGGCGGAAGCACCCCTGTTTTGCTGCAGAAAGGCAGAAGCGCCCCAAAATAGCATAGTTTGGAAGGTAAAACAATCATTTTAGCTTCGTTTTTGCTCTCATTTTTTGCTATTTTTAAGTAGTAACCCTCTAACATTATTTTGGCAAGGATATTGATATTTTTTGCTAACGTTTTGCAGCATATTATGGTGTGATTGACCAAGGACGAAGAAGAAGACACCTAACGTTTGTTTGCAGGACCATCTATTTGATCAGATTTTTAAAAAATTATCCTTGCTATTTTGGAACATAGTCTAATTAAGGGGAATAAACTTTATTGCTTGCTGTGTTTGTTTATCCTTGTGTTACCCAAGGGGGCATTAATTTGTTTTCACTTTCCCCTTGCACTTCGTGTGAGCCTGGGGAGTAGTTGGAAGCGGTTAGTGTCTTCTTTTTAGTGGGACCTGCTTGGGGATTTCATCACCCCAAGGGACGATTCCAACCACGCGTACCGGCAGGGTATATAAAGGGGGGAGAACGAAAGTTGTACCCCAATCCAGTCACGTCGTAATTGGTGGAGCGTCGAAGCTAGGGTGATACCTAGATAGACGTGAAGAGTTGGTCTGAACCTTTCAGTATCTTGCTGGGGTTCCCGACTCACGCTTGTGATGGGCTGGTGTTCACGGTTGTGCCTCACATACCGAGAGTATATCAAGGACTCCCTAGAAGCCTTGTGCATCCTAGATTAAGACCTTGTCTAGCCATACCCTTAATATTAATCATAGGATTGTGCTTGCTTGAAATGTTTTCTTGTGAAAAATCTGTGAAATCCTTGATACTTTGGCCTTACTTTATCATTTTGCATCCTTTCCATAGCCTTTACCATCAAAACCAAGCTCTGTTCTACCACAGAAAGGCGGAAGCGCCCCTAATTCTACTGCAAAAAGGCGGAAGCACCCCTGTTTCTGCTGCAAAAAGGCAGAAGCGCCCCTGTTTTGCTGCAGAAAGGCGGAAGCGCCCTTGATTCTACTGCAGAAAGGCGGAAGCGCCCCTGATTTGCTACAAAAAGCTGTTAACGCCCTTGATTTTGCTGCAAGATTTGCCCTCCTAAACACCCGAAATTACCCCATTTGGATCTGTTTAGCCTCTAAACCATCATTTAACTGTTCCCAACCATTATCTCATCATTTTAGGCCTTCATTTTGTCACTCTAAGCCTGCCAAAACCTCCATTTGGTCCATTTAAACCCTCATTCTATGGTTCCAAGCTTCCGTTTAACCGTTCTAAATCCCCACTCATTCTCCACAATTATCTTTAATCCACCCGTTCATGTTAATTTTTCCCTAATCTATTTAAAAGTCCATACCCTCACCTAACAAACTCCATAACTTTATTATTTACATCACCAAAATACCACTCATAACCAAACCATCCTAACCTTGTATTGCAAAGTGGTTACTCAAATTGACCTTAGCACTTAAATTTGATTATTAGTCTTTAACTTTGACCCCAATCAATTTGCTTCCATCTTGAGGTAAATTCGGTGGTGTAAGTTATCATCCTTGGCCCAATCAATCTGTTCCTATCTTAAGGTGGATTCGGTCTCGTGATCATCCTCTTAATCAATTAAAGCTCTGGGTTGCTAAAGGTAACTTCCTTTGACTAAACTCAAGGTCTCTCTCTTATCTTTTATCATCCATCTTTTATCATCCAATCATATCCATCCAATCATCCAAATCTATCAAAACCCATCATTCGATCAAATTGTCCAATCAACCAAATAGTCCAATCCAATCCAATCTAATCCAATCGTGCCAAATCCAATCTAATCCCATCTTGCCAAATCCAAATCCAATCCAATCCAATCTAATCCAATCTAATCCCATCTTGCCAAATCAAAATCCAATCCAATCAAAATTCAATCCAATCCAATCTAAATCCAATCCTATCGAAATCCAATCCGATCCAATATATCCCAAAAAAATCTGATCCAAATCCAAACCCCATCCAAATCACACCTTATCTGATCATAATCAAATCATTTGACAAAAGCATTAATCTACTCATACCACATTTGCATGCCCGTTCAGACCCGTTCACAGGCAAAGAAAATGGCTGACCGTCAAGCTCAAAATGCCCAATCAAACAACCCTCAAGATCCCAAAAACACAATCAACGTCTCATCAGATCCTAACAAGGGTACCAACATCCCTCACGATCCTCATAATGGTACTTCATCGCACTCCAACACTGAGAATCAGAATAACTCGCCACATGGTGAAGAGAGTATGGTTAATCAACCTGAACTCACACTTGAGGAACATTTTAGTAATCCTGCCAATGTACAAATGACTGACCGTTTGCTCGAAAAACATGGGGAAGAAATCTTGGCCCACCTAATTGAGAAGGGTGTCAAACCCCCCTCGAATGTTGACTAGTCCAAATATAAGGGTGCCCCATCTAACGTACTCCAAGGGTCCCAAAATGCACCAGAAGGTTCATACTTCTCCAATGTTCCTTCAGTTGAGGGTTGGCATCAACCTGAATTTGGCAATGTTGTTCTTTATCAGGTTAACTATCCCCCACACGCTTCAACTTCAGCTATAGGAGGACCTCAAGTGTCAGATCCCAATAATCATTTTGCCTACGGTATTCCACAAAATGTTCCACAACCTCTGCCATTAACATTAACCGCACCCCCTCCTCTGAACCAACCTCCAGTCAACATTGGGGGCACCTCCTTTTCCGCATCACTTCCACCTCCTGGAACTACAAATATACCATCTCAGCCACTTCACCAACCCAACATTCCACCTCAACTACCTCCACAAGGCACACCCCAGCTGAATGTTCCAGGTGGTGCTCAACAACCCCCTTCACAAAACACGTCTACGCTACCTCCTCCACCTCATCCGCAACAACCTATACACAATACTTTGGCCTCTTCACAACAACCATCCTACCAATCACAAGGCAATCCATCTCAACCTATTGCTCAGACCATATCCCCCTTTCTTGCATCCATTTTGCATCCAAAGGCTCAACCACAACACAATATCCCATCTCTGCCTATACAACATTTGACGTCACAACAACAACCTCCCCAGCACTATTACTATCACAATCAACAACAATTTCACCAACAACCACTTTATGCGACCTCCCAACAATCACAACAATACCCTCAACACCAACAAACCAACATGCAACGTCCCATCCAAGTTCCTCAATAACCTACCCCACACTTTTATCAAACCCATCCATATTATACCCCACAACAACAGCCCCCGTATCAACAAAATCCCCCATATTACCAGCAAGTTGTATCATCATCCAATCATCCAAGCTCGTATTTCAACAATCTGACGCCCTTTCAGCAGGATCCATCATCCTATCATCAATATCCCCCTAACCCACCACTAGCTAGCTCAGATTTGTTGGAAATCAAAGTTGCACTTAAGGACCTTCAAGCCGGGGCTACAAAACAATCATTCGAATTTGAAGATATATGCCCATATCCATTTGATCCCTCCATCTCATTAATCCCGTTTCCTAAACATTTCGAGATACCAAAATTTGACAAATACAAGGGAAACAAAGACCCTAAGGCTCACTTGCAGGAGTTTTACACCCAATGTCAAGAAGTTATCCACAATGACAACTATCTCTTGCGCCTGTTCCCCTAGAGTCTGGCAAGCAACGCCCTAGGGTGGTTCATGACCCTCGAAAAGGGGTCCATAAAATCTTTTGCTGACCTGTCAGAAAAGTTTGTCTCCTACTTCTCCTTCAATTTGGAGAAAGATACCGATACCTTGGATCTCCTCAAAGAGAAATAGCGTGAAGGGGAAACCTTTACTAACTACCTCCAAAGGTGGCGTGCCCTAGCAAGTCGAATGAAAACCCCTTTGAAAGAAAAGGACATGGTCACCCTCTTCGTGGAGAATTCTCACCCCGACATGGCTCATAACTTTAGATTACATTGTGTCACCACTTTCGCGGAGGTAGTAGAGAAGGGACCCATCCTTGAGCGTGCCCTTGTTGCCAAAGGGCACATCAAAATATATAATCAAGATAAGGAAAGGTCATTTAACGACAAGCCACGTTTTTTGAACAAGAACAAAAATGCAGTAAATGATGGCGTCACAGACACTAAACATGTCCACGTGGCTAACACATCCCAGAGACAACAGCAATCCATACCTAATGCCATATATGTACCGCAAGGGACAACCCGTCCTCCCTAACAGTCCAATCAAAATAACCAAGGCAACACTAAACGCCAGTATGCTCAACTAGGAGAACCTCTGAGCGTTGTCTTCAATAAGCTGTTACAGATCAACTATCCGATCACGTACCCTGTCACCAAGCCATTTGACGAGTCCAAACCCAAGCCTGCGTGGTTTAAAGAAAATGAGTATTGTGACTTTCATAAAATCAAGGGACACTCTTTAAATAAGTGTCAGGGTTTGAAAAACTATGTCCAAGATCTCATCAATCGAGGAGATATCAAGGTTGACCCCAGTCAACCTTCGTCGTCCAATGCTCAACTGCAGATCTATCAAAATGCCTTCCCAAACCATAATCAAGGTCCTAGCACTTCCAACAGTAATCCTCAAAATAACAGCACAAATAATGTGAATTACAAGAATGTGCCCTTCAATTATGAAGGTGTTATTCATTACATTGAGCAGGTGGAACCCCGAGTATCCATGATACACGTTAAAGCAAAAGACCCTCAATGTGCTGTTACTACATGATGAGCCCGTATCACTGTCCCTGCAGCCTCTACACCTGCCCAACTGACCCCTGTAAACTCTCAGTACAACATCCTTGATCACCTGAGGAAGACCCCCGCTCATATATCCATTTTGGATTTGCTTAAGTCTTCCCCGGTACATCAAGAAATCCTTAATAGAGCCCTGCAGGAAACCCATGTACCAAATGACATCAACCCCACACAATTCCAAGCTTTGGTGGGACACTTGGCTTCATCTCATCACCTCCACTTCAGCCAAAATGATATGCCAAACATCGATGTCAATCATAATCGCCCCTTACACATCGAAGTCATAGTTGCTCGCCATAAAATAAAAAGGGTCTTGGTAGATAATGGATCTACCCTCAATTTATGTACTTTGAAATTTATAAAACAGGTGGGGTATACTCAAGCGGACCTAAGCAACCAGATCATTACAATCAAGGCATATGACAATGCAGAAAGAAATTCAGAAGGAATTATCAGTCTTCCTATCCAAGTGGGACCTGTGCTTCAATATACTACATGTCATGTCCTTGATCTGGACTTACCGTATAATCTCCTCCTTGGCCGCCCGTGGCTCCATGCTATGCAAGCCGTCCCCTCCATGTATCATCAATGCCTGAAATTCCCTGTCAACGGACAAAAGATCACCATCTATGCCGACCCCCAACCATTTGAATACTGTCGCGCTTTAGAAGCATCTTTTCCCCATTTACATTATTGTCCTGGGGTTGAAAGGGGGGCATCTCAGTCAGTATCCTCCAATCCACCATCCACCACGATAACCTCTCCATCCTCCACCACTAATCCTTCAGTCACCAAAGTCCAAATCATCGACAAAGGGTGTGGTGAATATGAAATGCATACAGCTCTCAATGTAGCCACCATGCCACTGTCATTGCATGAGTATGGTCAACCTTCACGTGCTACACAAAAGGAAGACAAGACCATCACCTTCAGTGGTAAAAACATCCCTACTACCACTTTCAGATCTCTGAGTGTCAAGATCGATGCACCAGAAGAGGACATAAGCCAATGGGTCTATCGAGAAGAGCCCGAACTAGAGACTCCTCTAAAGAAATATTTTCAGGAAAAGTACCCTTGGCCAACAAAGTTCGTGGAAAAACATAACTATCAAAGTAGAGGCCTAGGTAAAGAGGAACAAGGGCGGTTGCAACCCATTGATACGCCAAAGTTACCAAGAAACACAGGCATTGGGTATGACAAGAAACAGAAAATCCCCGCAACATCATCTAATACTTCCAATAGTATCACCATGGACGATGGCTCATTGGAAGACATACCCGAGGAGGAATCTATCATACATGCGTACGATGATGTTGATCATACCGACCTATCATCCATGTTCGAATGCCTATCTATCTGCACCATTAGCTTGTCCCTTTGTCACCCTGAACTTATCGATTGGGACCTACATGATACCACACCTGTCAGTATGTCTGCGGACACATATGTCAACCTTATGGGATTGAGGGAGGATGAACACTCCAGTCGCAAAAATAAAAATAAGAAAAATAAAAAGCGGTCATCTAGTGAAAACCTCCTTGAGGCACTTCTTGACCTGGAAAAAGTAAAAATAAAGGACGCATCTGAAGGTAAAAACCTCGAAGAGGCGCTGGAAGATGGAGATGTTCATCTTCCCCTTATGGGAACTCAGCTATCTACCAGATCATCTATTCTGATTGAAGAGACGCAAGAAGTTAATTTGGGAACTGCTGAAAGTCCTAAGATCACCTATGTAGCTAAGTCACTCTCAGAGCAAGAGTATCTGGTCATTGTGTAGCTACTCCAAGAGGAAATCATTAACTTTGCTTGGTCATACTTAGACATGCTAGGCCTAGATCTCGCCTTAGTGGTTCATCACTTAGACATTCGCCCAAACGCCAAGCCTGTCAAACAAAAGCTCTGCAAGATGCATCCGCAAGTTGCGTTATTAGTCAATATGGAATTGGAGAAGTTATTAGAGGCGGGCTTTATCAGACCAATTGACTACTCTGAGTGGATTTCCAACATAGTCCCGGTTGCCAAACCAAATGGAGACATTCGCGTCTGCACGGAATTCAGAGATCTTAACAAAGCCTGTCCAAAAGACGACTTCCCCCTGCCTAACATTGACATGTTGGTTGACCTGACAACATGACATGAGATGTTATCCCTTATGGATGGCTTCTCTGGTTATAATCAGATCCGAATCGCACCTGAGGACCAGCATAAAACCGCCTTCACAACTCCCTGGGGCACTTTCTGTTACAATGTTATGCCCTTTGGTCTCAAAAATGCGGGGGCAACATATCAAAGGGAAATGACAATCCTCTTTCATGACCTCATACATATCATCATGGAGGATTATGTTGATGACCTATTAGGGAAATCCAGGACACGAGCAGAACATCCGCCATCCTAAAAAAGATATTTGAGTGGTTAGAGCATTATAAGTTGCGGCTAAATTCGAAAAAGTGTGTCTTTGGGGTCACGTCAGGGAAGTTGCTAGGTTTCATAGTCTCTCGCAGAGGTATTGAAGTTGATCTCGCCAAGGTAAAGGCTATTCTAGACATGCCACCTCCACGCAATCTAAAGCAGTTAAGAAGCCTCCAAGGAAAGATGCAGTCCATCCGTCGGTTCATAGCCCAGCTAGCGGATAAGTGTTAGCCGTTCACCCATCTTTTGAAAAAAGATTCCACCTTCTGGTAGACCCCACAGTGTCAAATGGGTTTTGATAAAATTAAGGAATATTTAGCTCATCCACCGATTTTGATGCCGCCTATCCCTGGAAAACCCTCCTGCTTTATATCTCTGCTACCTCAGTCGCACTGGGGGCATTATTGGAGCAACATGATGAGTCATTCAAAGAAAGGGAAATCTACTACATCAGTCGAACACTAGTTGGCTATGAGTTGAATTACTCCCCCATGGAAAAAGCGTGCCTTGCACTAGTCTTGAGTACACAGAAACTCTGCCATTACATGCTCAGTCACCCGGTCAAATTAATCGCCAAGATTGATCCCCTGAAGTATCTGTTATCCAGAACCACTCTGACTGGCCGCATGGCCAAATGGGTCATGCTCCTCAGTGAATTTGACATAGAGTATGTAGAGCGAAAAGCCATAAAAGGACAGGTTATTGCTGATCAATTGGTCGAAGCACCATTAGTAGATGCTTACCCCTTGGACACTGAATTCCCAGATGAAGAAATCTACACAGTTACAGAAGCACCAGCTTGGACATTATATTTTGATGGCTCATACACTCATAGTGGATCTGGAGCAGGAATTCTATTAGTCACTCCTCAAGGTGACTACATCTCAAAATCATTCAGGGTAGCATTTCCATGTACCAACAATATGGCAGAATACGAAGCTCTCCTCACCGGCCTCAGAATTGCAAAACAGTGGCACATAACCCATTTGAAATTCTTTGGTGATTCTTTGCTGGTCATTAGACAAGTTAATGATGAATTCCTCACAAAAGATGATAAACTGTTACCCTATAAATGCATGGTGGATGATTTCAAAAAATATTTCACCTTCATACAGTTTGACCAAATTCTTTGGGTACAGAATAAAGCGGCAGATGCAATGACCACTATCGGTTCCCTGATCGACATGCCCAAGGGTCGAACAGAGTGTGAGTTTCTTGTTGAACAACTTTTAATCCCTGCATATGATGTTCCTGAGACTGACATGGTGTGCGATATTGTAGGTCCTGCCTCCCCGTGGTACCAAGACATATACACTTACCTCTATGATAATATCATACCCCCAGGACTTACACGCAACCAACGTAAATCCTTTATCCATCGTTCATCCCGATTCATCATTGTCAGTCATATGCTTTATCGTCGCGGGTATGATGGAATCCTCCTTAGATGTTTGAATGAGACCGAAGCTCAAACGGTACTAACGGAAGTACATGGTGGTATTTGTGGGGCTCACTCAAATGGTATGGCTCTAGCCAAAAGGATCCTACGAGCTAGATATTATTGGCCTACATTGGAATATGATGCTTGCGAATTTGTGAAGAAATGCCTTCCATGCTAACAGCATGCGGATTTGATCCACGCTCTAGCACAAGATCTTCAGCATCTCCTAGCACCGTGGCCGTTTTCTCAATGGGGTTTCGACTTGATTGGAAAGATTTACCCACCATCATCCGACGGCCATACATTCATCATCACTGCAACTGAGTATTTCACCAAGTGGGTGGAGGCAATGCCACTCTCACAAATCACCGGTACTCAGATTTCCAAATTCATCCTCTACCATATTCTCTGCAAATATGGTATCCCATCCACCATCCTTTCTGATAACAGAAAACCTTTTAAAAACCAAGCCATGAAACACCTCTGTGACACCTTCCATATCTAACATCGTTGGTCGACGCCTTATTACCCTCAGGGTAATGGTCAGGCAGAAGCAACTAACAAGACCCTCATCTGCATCCTCAAAAAGGTTGTTAATAACACTGGACGAGATTGGCACCTCCATATTCATCCCGCCCTCTGGGCATACCGTACATCCATCCGCACCCCAACAGGCGCCACCCCTTACTCTTTAGTATACGGTGCTGAAGCCGTCTTGCCAATCGAAGTTGAGCTCCCCTCATTGAGAATTTCTTTGAAGAACCTTATCCGCGAAGAAGATGCTCGCGTTGCACGGCTTGCACAGCTAGAGTTACTGGATGAACAGAGAATAAGAGCCTATGACCACCTACAAGCATACCAAAATCGCCTCAAGCGTCATTACAATAAAAAGGTCCGCCCTAGACAATTCCAAGTTGGTGAGCTTGTCCTCAAAGAAAACCAACGCACTCAACCGGATCGTGATAAAAAAGGAAAATTTGAGGCAAACTGGTTAGGGCTATATATCATAACTGCCAAATATGGATCTGGAGCCTATAGGTTGACTACTCTGGAAGGAGATCCCCTTGATGAACCTGTTAATATTCTCCATCTGAAAAGGTTCTACGCTTAAGTCCGCTTGATCTACCCTATCAAAAAAGTCAAAAAATAAAAAAATAAAAAATCGAACAAGTATGAAAAAAATCCAAAAAAAATAGTAAAGATAAATAAATCCATCCTATGGTGAAAACCACCTCTTGGTGGCGCCTTGGATAAGTATGAATGGTGAAAACCTGGCAACGAGTGTCATCCATAGAGGGCTTAATCATTATCTACCTGACATCCTAGTTATTTTATGCCTTCAGCCGCACTATCATCCTCGCCCCCCTCAGCCTAGGCCGCTTGGTATTTGTTGATTGAGCACTGGATGACCCACCTTACCTATCCCTCATCCTGAACTTTTTTTATATCCCACTTTGAGCTTATCCCTTTCATTTCCCTTTGTCGGTCGGTTGGTGTTGTCATGTAAGATCATCCATCTTGTCGGTCTCCACCTAGGTCTCATCCTCCTGTGTCGCTTTCATCCTTTGTTGAACTACGTTGCCCCTGTGTTGTCATGTAGGCAAGGCTAATCATTCGATCTGCCCCTAGGGCATTTTTTGGATCAACTTGTTTTGGTCCTCCATCACTTGTCGTCACTAGTCCCTTTTCGCTTTTATCTATGGTCTTTTTATCGAACTACGTTGCCCCTGCGCCTTCACATAGGCAAGGTTGGGCATTTGATCCTCCCCCGGGGCATTTGTCTATCGCGTGTTGTGTCCTTCATCATTGGTCACCATTGTCTTCTTTCTGCTTTATCCATGGTCTTTTCCATGAACTACGAGGGCTCTGCGATTTCACATAGGCAAGGCTAATCTCTGATCGGCCCCCGAGCCCCTAGGTCTTTAGGTTGTGTCTTGTCTCCCTTGTGTTGTGTCATCAAGCTATGCCTTTATCCAGTCGGTCCTTAACAAACAAGACCCACTTGTGCCAACGAATCTAATCAATTTTGAATATCATATATCATATCGATCTTTTTGCTTAGTATTCATCATGGGTCTCAACAGGATACATCCTTCCTAACAGACCTCATCAACTCCATCTATCCCCTTGATCCTATGGCAAAGGACATTTGAAATTGATTGCAATTTTTTCTGAGGCTTTTGTTTATCATTTGAGCTTCCTATAATCACTTGTCAAGGCCGCCATAATCTATCATATTATGGCGTGTTTTGATTGGTCCACATAGGGGCATATCTTAATCTTTTCTTTTGTTGTGTTTTCTTGGTTGTCCCACGTAGTACCCACCAAGGTCCTTGAGGTCTTGTGTTACGCTGGGACATCCTTTTGTGCTTGTGGTTATCTCAATACCGGACTCGAACAAGATCTTCGTGACTTTGGGGTGTTGGGATAGCCTTCTTGTCTAGCGTGTTTGTTTTATGCATTAGACACTAATCTACCTCGGTCCTCCATACCTTGGTGTATCATGTCTTATGCTATAGCAAAAACCAGTGCTCCAAAGATGGCAAATTGAATTAGGATTGCATTTTCATAATCATTGCATTACACTCACCCTATGGTTTTGGTTGTGCAAATACCTTCCCCCATTCTTTTTCATTCTTCTCAGGATACTTATACTTTTTGACAAATTCCAAATGACATCCATCTTCACAATCACCACATCCCCACCTTCCATTATCATGGCAGTTCTTATTGGCACTTATGGTCATGTGTTATTTCCTCTAAAATTACAAAAGTACTATTCCATATATCCATCGTCACCTGCATTACGTGTTAGGTCCATATATCTATCGTCACCCGCATCACCACATGTTAGGTCCATACATACATCGCCACTTGCATCACAAAGTGTTAGACGCATAATACATCGCATCCTACATATATAAAATGTTTATACAAAATTCATCATACACATATACATACATGACAAATAAGTCAACTAGGCATCTATATATATAAAGCATCATAGATCCCACATATCCACATAACATATCACCATGCGCATATTACATCACCATGCATCAATAAAATTATTCATATTCCATAAGTACATATATCCAATCATCCACATGAACATCTCATATCATAAACATGAGCATAAATAAACCAACACATCATAAACAAGTAATACCATATACGCATGCATATAATCATCCATCATAAAAGGAAACATACTACATGGTGTCACTAAGAACTATCCCATATCAAAATAATATAATATGTGTCACATGTCCATCATACATATATCCATCACATGATAAACTACAAAATCCAGAGATATGGAACATCTCTGATCCTACACACTCCATCCTGCATCTGTCAAAAATTCAGTAGCCTGTCACCTCCCAAATGAACTCCCCACATCTGATCTTTGTGGCGACTCAGGTCTTGCTCCCCTGCTTGGTGAAACCCCTGGTGAATCACTATAACCACGCGTTCGTGTCCCCAATGACTGAGATGGCGCTAGCATTTGAGATGTCTGCCTGGTATAACTGAATGTCCGTTGTGCCGGATAAGGAACTGCAGAATAATATGTAGCCATCCAAAACCCTGCCTCTCTCATGCTCTCCTCCCGCTCTGCAACCTGGACCCGAGCGACATTCCGCTCGTGACGATACCTGTCTTGGTCCCTGGTAATAGCTCTTCTCTCCTGCTCCCATGCCTCCTGAGCCAACCGGCTCTGTTGCAACTCTACCTATAATTTATCCCTCTCTCTCCATAATCTGCATATTTACCCCTGGCAACTCACCCACACCCTGGCCTGTCAGAACACGAGCCATCGCGACATCCTTCTCTGCCTATAGGGTCTGCATCCGCATCTCTACTGCATCTGTCTCCCTATTCGCCCCCTGTGCCTAAGTCACCGCCGCATCTCTATCCCTCTAGAGAGCCTGTACCCTCAACTCTGCTAAATCCCTCTCTCTCCGAAGAGTCATTACCTCTGCTACTGCCTCATCTCTCCCCCTCTGTAATGTCTGTATCTCTGCCTTTGCTACTGCCCTCTCACTCTGAATGTGTGCCTGTACCGCATCCCTCTCTGCCTCCATCACCTGCACCTGCGCCTGTGCTGCATCCCTCTTAGCCCGCATAATTTGTGCCTGCTCTACTGCCACAGCCTCCCTCTCCTGCATCAGCCCCATATCTCCAACTGCCTGCTCAAGACAATGTACCTTGTCCTGAAGCTCGTCACAGTCTCGATGGAGATCTCCCACCTGCTGACTAGTACCTCCTATCCCCTGATCAGCCCCCTGCTCTGTCCTCTCCTTTGGCTCCTCCCTGGCCTGTAAAACCACGACCTCTGCCTACAATCTGTCGCGGTCCTATGTCATACTAGTCAACTCACCCTGTATCCTCTACACCTTTGACTGTGCCTTGTCTCTCTCCTTCGCCGCTCCCCCTAACTCGAAAACCATGGCCTCATAATCTCTTAATGACTCCCGCTCTACTCTGGCTAGCTCAGCCTCAAGAGCCCTCACTCTCTGCTCTGCCATCTGTACTTTCGCCTCTGCTCCTCTCGCTTGCATAATGGGATCCTCCGGAACATAAGGAACTAAAGCTAATGACTCTGCTGCCGCAACATCCTCCTCCGCCGCATCCCTATCCACATCCATCGCATCCTCCTCCCCAACCACCTGCTCTGTCTCATCCTCCCCACCTGCTGGCTCCTCCCTCCCCACCTGCTCCTATCACTCCTCACGATCATCCACGATCCGGCGAACCCAGAATCATCTCGCCTCTCCCTATCTCTCAACCACGAATCGACGTCATGGTGACCTCCTCCCCTCCCCTGGTGTTGCCCTAACATCCTCCTCCTCTCCACTCTCTGGCTCCTAATGAGCCTCGTGACTCTCTGCAGTCGGTCGAACCCGCAACCGGCGTGGTTGACCATGACGTCCTACTACAAATTGTCTCCTCCCCTCCTCTGCAGCATCCCTCGCACCTACCACTTCCACATCCTCCATATCATCTACATCCATCACCTCCTCCACCCTCTGCTCCCCCTGGGCTCTTTGTGGCTGCCCCCTCTCCTGCTGTCGACCCTCTCTTCGGCCTCATCTCTGATGTCTCCTCCTCCTCCTTCTTGCTCTGCCTGCCTGCTCTCTCTCATCCCATCCGGCTCCTCCTATCCCCTCTCATCTACCCTTGTCGCCTCTCATCGTTGCTGCTCCCCTCCTCTCCTCTCCCTCCGTGGTCTCTGCTCATCCGCTGGTCCGCACCCACTACCCTCAAAATAGGCTGCACAGGCTTAATACTCTCCCATAACCTGTTTTGGAACCACCTCTGATATCTCTCGGTCACCACTAGCACCTGCTCTCCTCCTACTCTCCCTGGATAAGCCGCCTATCCCGTTGCCCTCCATGATGCCCTGACTGTCGCTGGTGCTATGCGGCCTCCCCATGGTAGCTCTCTACTATACCGCCGGAACAAGATAGGTGCCGTCAGAATATCATGTATCACCCCAAACTGTCTCAGCACTCTGTCTAGTCGATGAGACTCTACTATGCGCAGTAGAGTACCAATAATAAAACACCAGCTCAGAAAATACCCCTCATGACTCCTCGTATCAGTCCATCCTCTAAACTGACGCGCCCTATATGGCCGCCACTCTATGTCCCCCGAACGCAGATCATCAAATGCTCTCCTCCACCCCTCCATCTCCCCCTGCATCTCATAGCGGAAAACCCAACCTCTCTCCTCCCCATACTCCCAAGCCACGGGCTCACAATCGTTCACTATCCCCCTCTTCACCACTATCGGTCTCGTCACGGCAATATGCTCCCATGCCCAAATCTGCAGCAACGTCACATATGTCACACTCGCTACCTCCTGGTAGCAGATCCCGTGTATATCTCTGTATAGCTGCACCAATACACATGACCCCCACAAAAATGGTTCCCCTCGCCACTTGACAATGTGGCGAATCACCTCCATATAATGCAGGCTACATGTTCGTCTGCTCCGATCTGGCAACAGTATCTTACTAATCAGGCCACATAGGAATAACGGTAAGACTGACACACCCACTGACAAACACCCGTCCAAATCCAACTGCCCCTTCACCAGGGGCAACGTCACATGACCGAACAAAACTCTCAAGGTCTCCTGTAACTCTGCCCCTGTAGACACCACCTCACTCACTAACCGGTCGGCAATCGGCAGCCTCAGGATATGCCACACATCCTCCAACGTCACGGTCATCTCTCCTGTAGGGAAATGAAATGTCAATGTCTCTGAGCTCCATCTCTCTATCAATGCTGTCAACATCGTCGGATGTGCTTTGACCTCTGGAAACTGAACATAGTGACCTAACCCTGCGTGATCCAATGCCGCCTGATCCTCTCCGTTCATCACTACTATCAACGCCACCATCACCTCCGATCGTCGATCATGCACACGTAACCCATCGTCGGATGTGTTTTGACCTCTGGAAACTGAACATAGTGACCTAACCCTGCGTGATCCAATGCCGCCTGATCCTCTCCGTTCATCACTACTATCAACGCCACCATCACCTCCGATCGTCGATCATGCACACGTAACCGCTCAAAACTCTGCATGCACACAAACACATTTCTCATCATTTCTTTTTCCTATCTTTTTTTCTCTATCTTCCCCCTTTTCTTTTTCTTTATTTCTCCCTTCTTTCTCTTTTTTCTTCCCTCTCACCCCTCCCTCTCCCATAGGTTCCCCCCGCCAGGCTGTAGAGGGGCGAAACCGCCCCGCCGCAGTGGGGCGGAACGGCCCCACGGCAAGGTGGTACCGCCCGGCCGCAACCGCCCCGCAGCTGGGCAAAACCACCCCGTGGCAGGGCGGATCCACCTGGCCGCAGCTGGGCGGAACTGCCCCGCGGCATGGCAGAACCGCCCCGTGATGGGGCGGAATCGCCCCTCGGCGGGGCAGAACCGCCCGACCACAACTGAGTGGAATCTCCCAGCCGTGACCGGGTGGGGCAGAATCGCCCCTCGGCGGGGCGGAACCGCCCAGGCGCAGCCAGGCAGACCCGCCCCCGCCCAGGGCGAAACCACCCCACCGCAGCCGGGCGGCGGCACCCCGAATTGGGGCGGCGACGCCCCTGGTTGGGGTGGCTACGCCCCGCCTAGCTGCACCTTCCCCCTCGCTTTCCGAACCTTTTAGACTTTTTTTTCAATAAACTAATTCCAACCTGTTTTTTTATTTATCCTACCCAACAAAACCCACATTTTCAAATTTTATTTTTTATGTAAAAAGTGCGTAAATTAAATATGGGGGTTTTTGTTGCCACTCACCTCTGTCCACCCGCGCTCCCGCTATATAATGTTCGCACCTCGTCCGCCTGGTGCACAATCGCGGTGTCATTATCCGTCGGCATTGTTCCTCCTCATCTGTTTTCACTCCTTTCCTCTCTTCCTCTCAACTGCTACAGTGAAAATGACCAAGGTAATTTTTCAAATTACCTTTTTAACCCCTTCCTCCAAAAATGTATTTTTTTACCTTTTATTTAACTTTTTCTTCCTCCAACTAATCCCTAACTTCCCGGGGCCGCCATTTGCAAACCGTGCCTCAGATCACCTCCGTTCAAAAGCCAAAATTGCTTAGTTTTTCGATCTTTATTTAATGGTGTCCTTTTCTTCCTATCGAGACATCACCCGGGGCCCCCTTTTTTTCTCCCCCGACCGCCCTCTCGAGGGGGCATACCCTCTTACCATTCTTCCATTCCTTCAGCCTGGTCATTGGGGCATCATTAACCTTTTCCACACTAGGGGCATCACCATCTATCACCTCCTGTCTCATTCGCATTTTATTTTTCTTCGGAACATTGTTATCCTAACAATATTTAGAAGAGGGGCAAAATGTAGACATCTAAATTTAATCACTTCCATACGATTAAATTTACTCCCTTTTCGTCTACCATATTAAAATATTAATTTATTAAATTAATATTACATCTTTTATCTCATATCTGTGAAGTATTTGATTTAATAATTAAATGCTTTATCTTTCACCTTCTTCCTCTCTAAATTAGATAAATACACTAATTTATTTAATTTTAGTCATTTTTTCCCTTTTGATTTAAAACCAATTTAAAATTCTTCACTTTCTCTCTCCTTGTCACACCCTCCATAACCTTGCCCTAATCTGAATTAATTTAATTAATTCATGATTATGATGTGCATTCTCTTAATCAAAGATTAATGTCACATCCTCCTACATTTGCCACTTGTCTCTAATCTTCCATTAATTAGCCTAATCCAATATTTGCACAACCTTAACCAAGGTCATCAGCCAGATTTAGCACCACTTTTTAGCCATCCTTTGCATTTACCTTCTTTTGGCATTGACCCTTTTCCCATGTGAATTTTTAATTCACATTTATTTATCCTAGATTCCCCTTCTTTATATGTGAATTTTTAATTCACATTCCATCCTTCCAAGGCTTCTAGAACCTTGGACTTGTCACAATCTCCACATGTGACCAAGTCCCACTTTTTTTGAGCCCACCTTTTATCCTCTAGATCCTCCTAAGAATGTGAATTTTTAATTCACATTTATATCCCCAACTACCTTTCCTTTTCCCATGTAAATTTTTGAGGAATTCCAAAATTCCTCAATTGTCCCTTTCACTCCCACTTGGGGACAATGAATCCCTTTTTGAGGAAATCTCCTAACTCCCCAACGTGCTTGTCCTTCCTCCACCTCATGTACCTTCTTGACACCTCACCTCCATCTCATATCCCCTTGGCCACTTCACCCTCCACATGTCAAAATGTGAGGGCTTGTGGGTTTTCAACCCACCATAGCCCTTCATCTTGATCTTGTTGGATCAATCTTGACCGTTGAATTCTCTAGGGAATTCAAATTCTTCTATAAATACCCCCTCTTCAAGGGAATTTTCAACACTTAGCCATTTGATAACTACATGCTATCAATTTGCATTCTCACTCATTTCACTAGCATCTAGCCATTCATTCTAATCACTTTGCACATTCAATCTTGCATTTAGTCACTCAAGAAATCATCTAAGGAGCACACAAAATCATCCAAAGCAAGGGCCAATCAAGGAGACATCAACAGCAAGGAAGGTGAAATCATTTGTATCTTGTTTTGTCCATTTTCCTTCTTGTTATATCACTCTTTTGGCTAATCTTGAAGTGTCCTTAGTCTTTTATCACTTGCATTTCTTAGTTATTTTGCACGTTAGAGAAGGATAAAATTCTTAGGTTCACAAATATAATTCAGATATTCACATGTTCACAATATTCACAATGATTGTATATTTATCTAAAGGACATTATCAACTTGTGAGGGGTTAATGCTTTTGTACCCATAGCCCTCTTTACAATATGGTTCATACATAAATTATCAACAAGGTTCACAACCTATCGATGATGATATGACTATTATGCCATTATTCACATGGTTTCACTATCCTCATTAACCACAAGGATTTACCTATCTCCATAAGCTATCAATTCAAGATATCACTTGAATGTAAATATAGTCTTCTTGACTAAGTATAATTCCTAATAGCGACTCGAATTCCAACATATAGAACATATACATATACATATACATATACATATAAGAATAAATGCAACCCAACCAAAAAGTTTCATGATGTAAGAATCCATCAAGAAACAAACAAGCTAAACCAAGCAACACTACATACATTCAAAACATTCCTTTCCCCAATCGAAACAATCAGAAACCAATACAATCTTTCTAAAATAAAAAGCAAAGGAATAGACATCATCATACCTATATAAACACTAGCATTGATAATTTCTTCTCCCTAGCTAGACTCCCCAATCCTACTTGATACATTCATCCAAGATCAACTAGACTCTTACTTCTAGCCTCTTACTGTATCCTCACTAAACTAACTCTCAAAATCCTCACAAACTCACAACTCAGAAATGCAATAGATTATCTCTCAGAAAAATTAGAATATAAGAATGCAATTATGCATCCCAATGAAGAAGAATGCTCCCCTTTTATACAAAAAACTAAGCACGCTAAGGCTACAAACAAGCTCTCTTTTTTGCCACTTCTCACACTCAAAAGTTTGACTCAATTATGAAGATTCAAGGTGGTAGAGTAAAAATGATGACTATCGGCTCAAATTTATCCAACCATTGCAATTTCATAACATCAGAGTGTTTTAATCAGAAATGCAAGGATAATGTTTTTATAGGTCGACCATTCCCAACCAACTTCCTACTTGACTATTTCTTTTTTTCCACTTGCCTCATTCACAAAAAATTCAATGTAAATTAGACTTCTAAAAGATGAGAATAATTCATACTCTGGCACCACATATTTCCTCATGTGCCCTATTTTCTTGGTTGTTGTTTCATAAACCAGTTCAAAGTTCATTTATGCATTGTTCACTCTTGCTTCACAATGTTTGACCAAGTCATCCATAATGTATTTGTAGACACCAAAAATTGGTTTAGGCTTGCGACTTCCATATTCTTCATAATTCGTATTCTTCGTGGTCAAGATTAATTAATGTCAATTATTTAATTGATTCATCTTAACATTAATTCTTCCATTAATTAAATAATCTTAATTATTTAATTAATTTACACTTTTCTTTATTCTATCTGATTAATTAAATAAACATTTTTTATTTAATTATGTTACTAATTAACCTTATTCTTCTTGTCAAATTAAATAAATCGTTATTTAATTTACCCTTTATCATACTTCAACTATAATTAAATAAATTCTTTATTTATTTAATTATTCATTTAAAATCCCTTCATCATTTAATTAAATAAATATTATTTATTTAATTATTCTTCGAATATCGAGTCTTGAATTAAATAAATTATTTAATTCATTAATTCTATTTTAACGCATTCTTCTATATTTTAGATAATTATGTGAGTTATCTAAGTATTCACTTTTACTCGACTCAAAGATCTATTTCAAATCACTCAATTAACTCTTGATCTAATGTCTGAGTGGCATTCTCGAGTAATCTCTTCGTCAAAACATTTAATCATTCAGTGCTAACTCAATTGCATGTACATGCGGATTAATTAAATATTCCTATTTAATTAATTAAACTTTGTGTGTGCATTCGAACAAGAGTTGCTTTAATCAATCTTTTTCTTTGTCATGCAAAGATAATTCTTTTGTTTTTGAATACCGAACTGAAGATTAAATCATTTAATTAATCTTTAATTCTATTTCTAATTTGTATCACTCATGTCATTACTGACAGTTATCAGAATTCATGTCTAATCATTTGATCTCAACCGTCCGCTGATCTTTCGATCTTGGCCTATCGTTCGAATAATCAATTTTCTATAAATTGATCTGTCATTCTTCATTCCAATCTCTCTCGCGAAATCTTATGACTTTTGAGAGCACTTATCTTGAATATTCGATGTTTTTCTAATCACTATCTTAGGCTATACTTGCACGAACTTACGAGAAATATTAGGGCAATTATACTACACAAGTAAAATGGAGAAGGGCAATCGAGATGAATCATGGAAATACGTTTGAAATTGGTGAGATTGTTTCAGTTTGTTTATGTTTTTGACTTCCTTTGTTCTTTGTTGCTTAACATTAGATTTGCATATAGAGTTAGATGTGTATTGCATGTTTGCTCTAATCTGTTCTTGTGCACTTTCTTGGCGTTACAGTATTCATACTATAGCTTGCTTTGTTCCCACACACCCTTAATAATAGCGTTGCACATGGTTTTCACTATACAGTGTTTAAATGCTTTATGCAAAGCTTTTAGCTTATGCACTACCTCCATTATGGTGCACTATCCTTTAATTTCAATGCTATACTTTAAATGTATATGCTACGCTTTATTTACTATATGTTGCATATTACATAGTATATACTATGTCTTATATGAATGTTGCACTATATATATGTATATACGTTCCAAACATTCTAGCGCTATTATGTGCTCAATAAATATTTCAACGCTTAACAAACATCATTATATATATATATATATATATATATATATATATATATAGCTTGATATGTATTTGTATATATACATTCAGGTTATAAGCTCATTAAATATATTATTCGATATTCAAATACACATATACATATTTTCATATTCCACAAAATATTAATGCATGTGTATATATATTAATATTATTCATATGGGTGTTTCCATTTACATCGATACATACAAGTATATATATATCATTTCCTTAATAATTAAATGCATATATTTGCAATCATAACGATCAACATATATACACGAAGTGTATACATATAACTCATCGATTAAACATATAATGAAGAACTCACATAAAACAAGAGACTCAAACACATAACTCAAATCAAAAAATTCACAGACAAGATCATAATGTCTTCTAATTCATGCTCAAACAAGGCTAAGGATAACTTACCATTTCCCAAACTATCGACTCAGTTCACTAATACTAGAAGTGGGTGTGTGAAAGCTTGGTTAGATCTTATTAAGGGTTACTAGACCAAGCCCCTCTGTTGAGTGATACTTCCCCTCTCTTCTAGAGGCTTGAACCTATTCTTGTATCCAACTTAGTACATTGCAACAGTAGTTAACCAATCACAATACAATCATTTACATCCTATAACATTTGCATCGACAAAGCATTTAGAATTTCCACTTTGCAATACATATTCTTTCATCGCATTTCATCAATACAAAACATAATATTTCCTTTTAATAGCAATAACATCCTAATGCATATTTACATATTTCATTCATCTCGTAAACATATTAAAGTCACAATTTGCATTTATCAACATTTTCACTTGTGAGGGTAAAAGTAACTTGGTAACTATGAAACAGGGTGCAACAAACATATCCCTTTGATTCGCCACTTGAGGCAATTACAATTACTTTTGACATTAGAAGAACTTGAGGATCCCTGAAGATTAAAGTAGGACTTACACTTCATTTTGAGGGCATATCCTTGGAAATTGACGAGGAGTCTGACTTGGTCGAAGAGACAGGTGGTAAAAGGTTGAAGCAGACAACCTCTTTCATCCTTCTCTTCTCTTAACTAATTTGTGATAGAGTGTGATTGATAGTCTCAGTATCACTTAGCTAGATAGAAATGTCAAATTTGGTTCCCTCTATTGTTCAAACAAGGGCTTCCTTTTCCTTCTTGGCCCTTTGGTAGCATTTATTCCCAATTACTGACTTGCTTGCAGTAATTTTGAGGCACACCATATTGGCACAAGAATTCCAAACATTAGACTTGTATAATGTTGGAGGGAAAACATAGCTAGCACATAGATTCTAGAGCTGAACTTGGTAGCTTTGATACCACATGTAACATGCCCATTGTTCTACCCAATAATTTCACTATGTTTTTATCCTAAAGTGAATAAACTATGATGCCAACACATACCAATAAAAATTTTCTTTTCAAAAACAAAGATAACATGCAAATTTGAAATAAATACTATTCCAAACTTTTCCATTGCATTACATTGAAATATTACAATCTTTCCAAAGTATTGATTTCATATTACACAATCTCAAGTTAACATTTCAAATTTACAAACTTCCATATAAATGGTTACAAGAATACATGCATTGCTCCTTTGAGATTATTGGTAGTAGAAATGCAAATGGTCCAGGTAGTCCCCCTTCAATTCTTGGCCGCCAATTGATGAGGAGAAGCATCACTCAAGCACTTTTCTGCCAGCCACAGACTTACTACAGGGTAAGTGCAAAAAGATGGGGGGGCCAAAAAGGGGGCTTAAGTGGCGACTTTTTTTTGAAATCGAGAAATATTGAACTTGGATGTGAAATTGAGGATAGTTACACAAAAAAAATTAAGATGCAACAAAAACAAGGATCGTAGTTCTCTGAGTCTACTTTTTAAACTACTAATTTATTTTGAAAATGGTTGAGATTAAGGGGTTCAAAAGAGGGGACCACAGAAATTGGTGTTGTTTTTGTCAAAAAAAACATAAAATAGCAAAAATTTTGGGTACTTAGCACGGTGAACTTTTTTTTAGTATTTTTAAAATCGATTTGGTGAGAAATTAGTTAAAAGTATGTAGTTTATGCTCAATTTTTCTGATATTTTTTTAATGAATATTTGATTTTTTACTAACTTTCAAAGTGGACACTTCTTGAAAATAGAATTTTGGTTGTGCTACCCCTATAAATTTTGGAAACTATTTTTTTTAATATGTGTATAATGGAGTCTAGTTTCTAAAAATGTAATTTATTTGAAATTTTGATGAACGGTTAATTTATAACGAAAAAAACATCAAACACTAGTTTTTTTGAAAAAACATACACACAAACAAAAGAAATTATAGATCAAAGGCTTAATATTTTTTAAATGTGAAAAAATTACATCATCAAATAGCTAAGAGAGACCCTAACATTACCTAGGTGTTCGATTTGTTCGACCTTGAAACACATGCACACCTGACGGTGAGCACAAACAAGATTATATGAATTTTGTAGAATATACAAAAACACATCTTTGGATGTTGGGAAGGCTGTCCAAGCCTTTGGATTGGAAATCCAAAGAAGATACAAGCCAAAGGCTTAGGGATTCCCAAAGCAAGATAAAACATGAGTGCGTTATAACACGCTCACATTTTGGTCTACATTGAATTTATTTTTCTTCTCTCTTTTTTTCTTTCTTCTTGTTATCTTTGAGGGAAACTATATACATGAAATAAAGTTGACATTTACATATGGAAATTTAATTTCTCATACTTAAAGTTATATTTCATTAAAATATTTTTAGGATGTTTGAGAGTGGTTTCAGATCTCTAAGAGTTATAATGCAAATTCTAGTTTTTGGAAGATCTCACAAATTTTAGACAATCAAATTTTAGTAATCAGAATGTCAAATTTTAGTAATCAACAAGTTGTATTATCTCTCTCTCTATCTCACTAATTTTTTATTCCTTACACTCTACACCTATCTCTCACTATCTCCATCCCTTTTCCTGACTCTCTCTCCCTTGATCTCAAGAACTCTCTATCTCTCTCTCTTGCCCTCTAATTCTCTCTATCTCACTTCTCTCTCACTCCCTCCCTTCTTCCCCCTCTACTTATCTCTCTCTCTCCATCATTCCATACCACTCTCTATGTTTCTCTCTACCTCACCTCTCTCTCTCTCCCTCCGTACTTCTCTCTCCCTCTCTTCTTCCTTGTCTACTCTCTATCTCCCAATCCCTCTCTCTACCTACCTCTGCATCCATCACACCCAACCACTCTCTCTGCACCTCTCTATCTCACCTTTCTCTCGCTCCCTACCTCTCCCTTCCTCCCTCATTACCTCTCTACTCTATATCTCTCCTCTCTCTACCTCTCCTTCCCTCTCTACTTATCTTTATCTCCTCTCTCCATCTCTCTACCTATCTCTCCTTCCACCACTCTCTATTTCTCTCTATCTCACCTCTCTCTCCCTCACTACATCTACCTCCCTCTCTACCTATCTATATATCCCCTCTCCCTCTCTACCTCCCTCTCCATCCATCACATCCTACCACTCTCTCTATTACTCTCTATCTTACCTCCCACTCTCTCCATCCACACCTCTCCCTCTCCTTCCCTCTCTACTCTCTATCTCCCTAATCCCTATCTACCTACCTCTCCATCCATCACTCCCTACCACTCTCTCTAAACCTCTCTCTCTCTCACTAGATGTCTCCCTCCCTACCTTTTCCCCTATCTACTATCTATCTCTCCTCTCCCTCCCTCTACCTCTCTCTCACTCTCTCTCCCTCCTCCCTCACCCTCTTTCTCTTTCACTCTCTCCTCTCTATCTCACCATTCTCTCTTTCCCTCTTTGTAACTCTCTCCTCTATATATCACCATTCTCTCTCTACTTATCTTTATCTCACCTATCCCTTTTTCTCACCCACCCTCCCTCCTTCCCTTTATCTATATCTATCTCTAATTCTCTCTATCTCACTCATCCCTCTCTATCCACATATCCCTTCATCACTACCCACCACACTCTCTATTGCTCTCTATCTCACCTCTCTCTCACCTCCCTCTCTCTCCCTCCATACCTCTCCCTCCATCTGTCCTTCCTTATCTACTCGTTGTCTCTCATGTATCTCTACCTCTCCTTCCCTCTCTACTTATCTCTATCTCCCCTTTCCCTCCCAACATCTCTCTCTCTCTCCTCAATCCCTCCCTCCCCCCTCTCTCTCCTCCTATGAAGGTTGAGGGTGTAAGGTATAGGGTTGAGGTTATAGGGTTAAGTGTATAGGGTATAGGGATTAGGGTTTAGGATATAAGGTATAAAGTTGATGGTATAGGGTATAGGGATGAGGGTTTAGGGTTGAAGGTATAGGGTTGAGGGTTGAGAGATAGTGTTTAGGGTTGAGGGTATAATGTTAAGTGTATAGGGTATATGGATTAGGTTTTAGGATATTGGGTATATGGTTGAGGGTATTGGGTTTAGATTTGACGGTTTAGGTTTAGAATTTATGTATAAGTTTGAGGGTTGAGGGTTGAGGGTATAAGGTTAAGTGTATAGGGTATAGGGATAAGGGTTTAGGATATTATGTATAGGGTTTAGGGTATAAGGTATAGGGTTAAGGCTTGAGAGCGCAGGGTTTGCTATTTAAGTGTAGGGATAATGTTTAGGGTTTGGGGTATAAGGTTGAGGGTATAGGGTTGAGGGTGTAGGGTTTGGGGTTTAATGTATAGGGTTGAGGGATAGTGTCCAAGGTTGAGGGTACAGGGCTAAGTGGATAGGGTATCAGGATTAGGGTTTAGAATATTAGGTATAGGGTTGAGCGTATTAGGTTTAGGATTGAGTGTTTAGGGTTTAAGTATAGGGTTGAGAGATGATGTTCAGGGTTTAGGTTATAAGGTTGAGGGTATAGGGTATAGGGATGAGGGTTGAAGGTGTAGGGTTTAGGTTTTAAGGTATAGGGTTAAGGATATTGGGTATATGGTTGAGGGTATATGGTTGAGGATATTAGGTTTAGGGTTGAGTATTTATTATAAGTTTGAGGGTCGAGGGTTAATGGTATAAGGTTAAGTGTATAGGGTATAGGGATTAGGGTTTAGGATATTATCTATAGGGTTTAGGGTGTAAGGTTTAGGGTATAAGATATAGGGTTAAGGCTTGAGAGTGTAGGGTTTTCCATTTAAGTATAGGGTTGAGGGATAATGTTTAGAGTTTAGGCTATAAGGTTGAGGGTATAGGGTATAGGGTTGAGAGATAGTGTTCAAGGTTGAGGGTATAGGGCTAAGTGGGTAGGGTATAGGGATCATGGTTTAGAATATTGGGTATAGGGTTGAGGGTATTGGTTTTAGGATTGATGGTTTAGGGTTTATGGTTTAGTGCACAAGGTTGAATGTAGGGTTTAGGATTTAAGTATAGGGTCGAGGGATGATGTACAGGGTTTAGGTTATAAGGTTGAGGGTATAGAGTATAGGTATGAGGGTTGAAGGTGTAGGGTTTAGGGTTTAAGGTATAGGGTTGAGGGTTGAGGTATTTTGTTTAGGGTTGAGGGTATAGGGTTAAGGATATTGGGTATATGGTTGATGGTATTGGGTTGAGGGTTTAAGATTTATGTGTAAGTTTTAGGGTCGAGGGTTGAGGGTATAAGATTAAGTGTATAGGGTATAGGGATTAGGGCTTAGGATATTACATATAGGTTTAGGGTGTAGGGTTTAGGGTATAAGGTATAGGGTTAAGGCTTAAGAGTGTAGGGTTTGTCATTTAAGTATAGGGTTGAGGGATAATGTTTAGGGTTTAGGGTATAAGGTTGAGGGTATAGGGTACAGGGATGAGGGTTGAGGGTGTAGGGTTTAGGGTTTAAGGTACAGGGTTGAGAGTTGAGGGATAGTTTTCAAGTTTGAGGGTATAGGGCTAAGTGTATAGGGTATAGGGTTGAGGGTATTGAGTTTAGGATTGAGGGTTTAGGGTTTAGGGTTTAAGTATAAATTTGAGGGATGATGTTGAGGGTTTAGGTTATAAGGTTGAGGGTATATGGTATAGGGATGAGGGTTGAAGGTGCAGGGTGTAGGGTTTAAGGTATAGGGTTGAAGGCTAGGGTATAGTGCTCAGGGTTGAGGGTATAAGGTTAAGTGCATAGGGACTAGGTTTAAGATATTGGGTATAGGGTTGAGGGTATTGGGTTTAGAGTTTAAGGTTTAGGGTAAAAGGTTTAATGTAGGGTTTAGGGTTTAATTATAGGGTTAAAGGTTGAGGGATAATGTTTAGGGTTTAGGGTATAAGCTTTAGGTATAGGGTATAAGGATGAGGGTTGAGGGTGTAGGGTTTAGGGTTTAAGGTATAGGATTGAGGGTTGAGGGATAGTATTCAGGGTTTCAAGGGTATAAGGTTAAGTGCATAAGGTATAGGGATTAGGGTTTAGGATATTAGTTATAAGGTCGAGGGTAATAGGTTTAGGGATTAGGGTGTAGGGTACAAGGTTGAAAGTAGGGTTTAGGGTTCAATTACAAGGTTGAGGGAAAATGTTTAAGGTTTAGGGTATAAGGTTGAGGGTTAGGCTATAGAGATGAGGGATGAGGGTTTAGGGTTGAGGGTTTAAGGTGTAGGGTTGAGGGTTGAGGGATAGTGTTTAGGGTTGAGGGTATAGGGTTAAGTGTATAGGGTATAGGGATTAGGGTTTAGGATATTTTGTATAGGGTTTAGGGTTGAGGGTTTAGGTTACAAGGTTGAATGTAGGTTTGAGGGTTTAAGTATAGGGTTGGGGGTTGAGGGTTGAGGGTTGAGGGTTGAGGGTTGAGTATATAAAGTTAAAGTGTATAGGGTATAGGGATTAGAGTTTAGGATATTGGGTATAGGATTTAGTGTGTAGTGTTTGGGGTATAAGGTATAGGGTTAAGGGATGAGAGTGTAGGGTATAGAGTTTAAGTATAGGGTTAAGGGATAATGTTCAGGGTTTAGGGTATACGGTTAATGGTATAGGGTATACGGATGAGGGTTGAAGGTGTAGGATTCAGGGTTTAAGGTATAGGTTTGAGGTTTTAGTGATAGTGTTCAGGGTCGAGGGTATGGGGTTAAGTATATAGGGTATAGGAATTAGGGTTTAGGATATTGGGTATAGGGTATAGGGATTAGGGTTTAGGATATTTGGTATAGGGATGAGGGTTTAGGTTACAAGGTTGAATGTAGGGTTGAGGGAGTATAGGGTTGAGGGTATAAGGTTAAGTGTAAAGGTATAAAACAAGAGGAGAAGAGGAGGGAGAAGAGAACAGATAAGGAGTCATATTAGGTATAGGGTTGAGGGTATTGGGTTTAAGGTTTAAGGTTAAGTTTATAGGGTATAGGGATTAGGGTTTAGGTGAGAGAGAGAAGAGTATTCTCTAGTTAGGGTGGGAGGGAAAGACTTGAGAGAGGGGGAGGGGGTGAGGGAGATATTTTGATCATCGAGAGAACCCATTTTTTCAAATAGGCCAAGTTAGGTTGCCAATTTCACTGAATTGGCAAGCTACTATCTTGCCAATTTGGTGAAAATGGCAACCTAACTTGGCTTGTTTGAAAAAATGGGTCCAAGAAATGGGGTCTCCCGATGATGTACCCCATTTCTTGGACCCATTTTTTCAAATAGGCCCACTAGCTTGCCAATTTTGTGAAATTGGCATTCTTGGATCCATTTTTTCAAACAGGCCAAGTTAGGTTTCCAATTTCATCGGATTGGCAAGCTAGTGGGCCCACTAGCTTGCTAATTCGATGAAATTGGCAACATAGTGACTTGTTTGAAAAAATGGGTCCAAGAAATGGGGTCTCCCGATGATGTAAATCACTGGGAGACCCCATTTCATCACTGAGAGACCCCATTTCTTTGACCCATTTTTTCAAACAGGCTAAGTTAGGTTGCCAATTTCACTGAATTGGCAAGCACTAGCTTACCAATTCGATGAAATTGGCAACCTAACTTGGCCTATTTGAAAAAATGGGTCCAAGAAATGGGGTCTATCAGTGATGTACCCCATTTCTTGGACCCATTTTTTTCAAATAGGCCCACTAGCTTGCCAATTCGATGAAATTGGCAACCTAACTTGGCCTATTTGAAAAAATGGGTCCAAGAAATGGGGTCTATCAGTGATGTACCCCATTTCTTGGACCCATTTTTTCAAATAGGCCCACTAGCTTGCCAATTTGGTGAAATTGGCATTCTTGGACGCATTTTTTCAAACCCAAGGCTACAACTGAGTTTGCTAATAATAGTTATATTAAAATCCATGGAAAAAACACTGGATGAGAACAACCTTTAGATGGATTGAAAACACCATGCGTGTCACCTGAAAAGAGGAAGTATCCCATCTTATCAAACTTTTATGCCAATGAAAATGTTACCTATAATAGAGAGAATAAAGCTAGTGCGGGCATACATTTTTGCATTTCGGATTATATGGGGAAGTCCCAAGGAAAACAACCCAGAGATGATCAGAGAAATTCAGTCAAGAATCTAATATAAGGGAATATATCTTGTGGAAAGGAGCAAGGAGATGTGGGTAAAAACAATTATGCTTTGGGAATTGTTGCCCATGCTATAACCACTTTCTCCTAAGCCATGAGTATTGTGTAGAATGTGGTAGATATATTTGTCATGTGGTTGGTAAAGCTCCTTATTATTGTAGACAAGTGGTATGCACTGGATGCTACCCAGTGTGTAAAGAGTTAGTTGCTAGCCCATTTGATCACATTGAAGATGGAAATGATTGCTTAGAACCATTAAAAGATGAATTTACTAATTACAAGTCACAAAGTAAACTCAGTCATGCTGGAAATTTAAAACATTCCACTCACTAGCCATCAAAATCATGCAAAAAATTGCATTGTGTAGGTATGGAAATTGTTAATAACAAAGGAAAATGCAATATCTTGGATCAGGTTGTGGGACAGATTTATATGAATGTTACTTGTTAACCTATAAGGGAAGAAGAGTTGTAGGACCAACACAAGTTATTTGTTTCCTCGCATGTTATCTTGCTAGAGAATTTAGACAAAGATGTGAACCTATCATATGTATTAAGTATCATTCACCAAGTAGGTGTGGATTTTGTAAAGGTAATATATGTCTCACCACCTCAAAGTTTCTAAAAGTTTACAAGAGGCATTTTTTGCTTTGAAGACCAGGAAAGCTTCCAAAGGGTGTCTGCATTTTTGCATAATGAAAAGATTATAATTACATATTCAAAGGGAAGGTAACATGTACTCCCTTTATTTCCCGAGCATTGAATATGAAATGGTATTTGATTGCGTGTCATTATTTTTTTAACAATCTTATATCTCTTGTGCCTCTCTAGTTATTTCCCTTCCTCTCTACCTCTCCCATCTCTATATCTCATAATCATCCCTTGTCTAGCTCTTTGTCCCTCCTTAGCCATCTAGGTCTCTCTCTCAAGTCTCTCTCTCCCTCCCTCTCTCTCTCTCCCCCCCTCTCTTTCACTCTCCATCTCTCTCTTAGTCCTTTCCCTTGAGTTGTGAACTTATTTCTCTCATTTCATTCTATCTCCCCCCCATCTCTCTATCTCTCAATGGTGCACCTCTCTCACACCTCTCTTTCCCCTATCTCTCTCCTCTCTCTCACTCTCCATCTCCCTATTTCTCTTTCTCCCCTCCCTCCATCTCTCTCTCTCTCTCTCTCTCTCTCTCTCTCTCTCTCTCTCTCTCTCTCTCTCTCTCTCTCTCTCTCTATATATATCTCATCCTCAATCCTTCTCTTCTTCCCTTAATCCCTCAAACCTTAAACCCTCAACCGTTAAGCCTTTAAACCCTTAATCCCTCATCCCTTTAACCCTTGACCCATAAACCCTTAATCCCTCAACCCTCTAACCTATTTATTAAACCAAGTCAACCATCAATTCTCAAACTTATACCCTATACATTGGACCCCCAACCCTATACTATCAACCCTATACCCTCAAACCTTTACCCTCAAAACTTTATCCTCAACCTTATACCCTCAACCCTCAACCCTTAACCCCTCAACCCTCTAACCTATACATTAAACCAGGTCAAGTCTAAATTCTCATACGTTTTCTCTATGCATTAGACCCTAAACCCTATACCCTTAACCTTATACCCTCAACCCACATCACTCAACCCTTAGAGCCTTAATCCCTCAACCCTCAAACACTTAATCTCTCAACCCTTAAATCCCTAATCCCTCAACCCTTAAACCCTTAATCCGTCAAACCTTAAAAACCCCAAACCTAATCCCTCAACCCTATACTGTCAACCCCATTTCTTTGAGGAATTTTTTCATACAACGAGCACTACCTTGTCAATGCATCTGCATTGACACATTGACAAGGTAGTGCTCATTATATGAAAAAATGCCTCAAAAAAGGGGGGTCTTGGGGTGATGTACATCATCGTGAGACCCCATTTCTTTGAGGCATTTTTTCATACAACAAGCACTACCTTTTCAATGCCACCACATTGATACATTGACAAGGTAGTGCTCGCTATATCAAAAAATGCCTCAAAGAAATGGGGTCTCACGATGATGAAAAATGCCTCAAAGAGATGAGGTCTGATTGTAATGTACATTACCATGAGACCCCATTTCTTTGAGGCATTTTTTGATATAATGAGCACTACCTTGTCAATGCTACCACATTGACACATTGACAAGGTAGTGCTCGTTGTATGAAAAAATTCCTCAAAGAAATGGGGTCTCACGGTGATGTAATGTGACCGCATTGACATGGTAGTGAGCTTAGTGCTCATTGTATGAAAAAATGCCTTCATATAAATGGGGTTTGAACAATGAGCACTAAGCTCACTACCTTGTTAATGCATCAATGTGGTAACATTGACAAGGTAGTGCTCATTATATCAAAAAATGCCTCAAAGAAATGGGGTCTCATGGTGATGTACATCATCGCGAGACCCCATTTCTGTGAGACATTTTTTGATACAACAAGGGTTTAGGGTATAAGATTGAATGTAGGGTTTAGGGTTTATTCTTATGGTTAAGGGATAATGTTCAGGGTATAGGTTATAAGGTTGAGGGTATAGGGATGAGGTTTGAGGGTGTAGGGTTTAGGGTATAGGGATTAGGATTTATGATATTTGATATAGGGTTTGGGAGATTAAGAGAGAGGGTTAGATGGAGAGAGAGATAGGGAGATGTAAAGAGGGAGAGGGAGAGAGGTGATAGAGAGAAGTGGATTGAAAAGGAGGAAGGTGGAGAGACTAAGAGAGAGAGAGAGGGAGAGAGAGAGAGAGAGAGAGAGAGAGAGAGGGAGGGAGAGAGAAGTAGAGAGGGAAGGTGGGTGGGAGGAAGGAAAGGAAGGAAAGGGGGAGATATATAATATTAGATGGGGAAGGAGGGAGGGAGGGAGGGAGAGAGAGAGAATGGTGCTTGATAGAGAGTAGAGAGGGAAGGAGAGAGTGAGAGAGAAAGATAGGAGAGAGAGAGGAGGAAGGTGGGGAGATTGAGAGAGAGGGAAGAGGGGAGGAGGGAGGGAGAGGTAGAGATGGAGAGAGGGATATAGAGAGAAGTATATAGGGAAGGATAAATAGTGAGGAGAAGTAGACAGAGAGAATGGTGAGATAAAGAGTAGAGATGAAAGAAGAGAGTGAGAGAAAGATGGAGAGAGAGAGAGAGAGGAGGACGGTTAGGAGATTAAGAGAGAGGGAGAGACTAGGAGAGAGAGGGAGAGAGAGGGTAGGAGGGAGGGTGATGTAGAGATTGAAAGAGATAGAGATAAGTATATATAGGGAAGGAGAGATATAGAAGGGGGAGGAGGGAGGGAGAATTAGAGAGATAGATATAGAGAGAGGAGGGAGGGAAGTGAGATTGAGAGAATGAGAGATGGAGAGAGGGGGGAAGGAGGAATGTGGAGAGATTAAGAGAGAGGAGGGAGGGAGAGAGAGTGGGGTAGAGAGGGATAGGTTAGATATATAGAAGTATAGAGGGAAGGTGGGTGGGAGGAAGAGAGAGGTGATATATATAGAGAGAGAATTAAAGAGGTAATGAGGGAGGGAGTGAGAGGTATTGGTGGGATAGAGAGAAGTATATAGGGAAGGAGAGAGAGGGAGGAGGAAGGTAGGGAGACTGAGAGAGAGGGAGAGATAGGGAAGGAGGGAGGGAGAGGGAGATATGGAGAGAGAGATAGAGAAGTATATAGGGAATAATAGATAAAGAAGAACTAGAAAGAGATAGGGAGAGAGAGATGGAGAGCTAGAGAGTAGAGAGGGAAGGGGAGAGTTAGAGATCAAGATGGGGGAGGGAGGGAGAGAGTGTGTGAGAGAAAAACAAAAAATTGAAGGAGGAAGGTTGGGAGATTGAGAGGGAGAGAGGGAGGGAGAGAGAGAGGGAATGTGGGAGGGAGAGGTAGAGATGGAGAGAGAGATCTAGAGAGAAGTATATAGGGAAGGAGAGATAGAGATGGGGGAAGGGAGGGAATAGTAGAGAGAGAGAGGTGGGGAGAGAGAGGTGAGATAGAGAGAGAGGGATGGAGAGAGATAGAGAGCAGTAGAAAGGGAAGGAGGGAGTGACAAAGGGAGAGAGAAGTGTGATAGAGGGAATGAGAGAGAGAGGGGAGAAGGAGGAAGGAGAGATTAAGAGAGAGAGAGAGAAGGGAGGGTGAGAGATGTTGGATGTTGTGGTTTTGTTGCTGATATGTGGTTTTCATTGATGTCAACACTATTAACATTGATGTATTGAAGGTTGTATATGTCGAGGATATTGAGAATATTGTTAAATAAAATGTTGTAGGTTGCCAGAGGAATAGTGAAGGTCATCAAGGTGTCTTGATTCGTAAGTTGATGATCAACTATTGTGGACTAAAGGTTTTATTGCTAAGAGTATCTAGTTTATCCATTAGAAGTTTCAAAGGTCCACGTGAAGTTTTGATCGTGTTATGAACAATTGTGTTCTGACAATTTTTTTTGTGGTTTCAATTAGTATTCCTGAGTGAAGTTGATATGATTCTAGTAATTTCAATTGTTGCAGATCTTTCTATGTTGGTTCTTGTTTCTTGTGGATGTTTCTAGATCATTCTCTATCTTCGTCACATGTCTAAGTTGATCGGTGTGTTCGTGGTGAAAGATTTTTCTCATATGTGTTTGAGTTTTCATGTTTTTGGCTGACATGGTGGTCGTAACATGTTGTGGATCCTTGGAGATTAAAATTTGAATTTTTGGCGCACTCAAGGATGTTGTTTTGGGCCAAAATATAATATTGGTCGATGGTGCTTGATTCACATTGAAAATTTATTTGTAAATTTAGGCCAACATTGCATATATGTTTTATATTTTCATATGTATTTTGGTCGACAAAGTTGTTGATAAAATTCATGTTGTAGATATAAAAGAGTGGTTGTACGTTTGAATTGAAGGTGCTTGGCGTGCTCATGGGTGTGTATGTGCGAATATCATTTGATTGTAGAGCGGAGTGTGAAGAAGTTTGAGTGAAGTGTGAAGGAGTGTTTCTATGCTTAATCAGAATTGTAATAAGGCTTTTGAAGAAGCTATTTTCTCAGTTCATACCCTGCAGATCTAATCCGTATTTCTCTTTCTTGGGTAGTGAGCCCTCTTGTATTTGAGCAATGAGCTCTAGGCAGTGTTCTTGAATGCATGTGCATTCCCATTATTATTCTTATAATTTTAACAAGGTATAATCTTGTGGACTAACATCCACCATGGTTTTTCCCCTAACAAGGTTTCCACATAAAAAATCTTGGTGTTCTCTATGTTTCTGATGTGTTGATTGTTTATGGTCTATTGTTCATGCATCAGATCTGAAATTGGATTAATTTAAGTTTGAGTTAAGATTGACAAGTTTAAATAATCTGTAACAACTGATTCACCCCCCCTCTCAGTTGTTTGTCCTTGTTTTTCCAACAATTGGTATTAGAGCAGGTTCCTTTGAAGAAGTTTAAAAAGTTGAGGTGATTTGTGATGGCATCATATAAGAAGGTCAACCCTAGATTTGATGGAACAAACTACTCACTATGGAAAACTAGAATGGAATGTCATTTGAGATGTTTAGGTGAACACTTATGGAAGATTACAAAGAACAAATATACTATTCCACATAATGGTCCTTCCACTCCTAATGAGATTAAAGAGAATAATATCAGGGCCATGGAAGCTTTGTTGAGTGCTCTAATAGATTCAAAAATGACAAATGTGATAGGTCTGAAGACAAATCATGAGATGTGGATGAAGCTTGAGACTTTGTATGAAAGAGATGTACATGTGAAGGTTGCTAAGCAACAGAGTTTGGAAGGCAAGTATGAAAATTTAAAGATGGGTGAAGATGAAAATATTTCTTCTTTTATGCAAAGAGTAAATGAAATTGTGATGGGTATTAGATGTGTTGGTCGTACCTTGGATGAACAAGAAATTGTACCTAAAGTGCTCAAATCATTGCCTCCTTCCTACAAATCAAAAGCTCATGCTTTTGAAGAATTTAAATCATTAACAAATGTGACAAGGGATATGCTAATTGGTAAACTTGTTGCCTTTGAATTAAGTGAATTTGGTGATTCTGCACCTAAGACTAAATTTGCATTTAAGGCTTTTGTATCTGGAAGAAACATGCAAAGATATGATCTAGGAGAAAGTTCTAGAAAGAAATTCAAATATGAGGAAGAGATGAAACAACTTGAAGAAGAAGAAAGAGAGGTTGAAGAGCTAGAAGCATTGATTGCGAAGAAAGAAGGTAGAGGACAAGGTAAGTATAAAGGAAAGTTTCCTATTAAATGTTTCTCTTACAGTAAAATAGGTCATTTTGCTTCAAGTTGTCCTGAAAGAGTTCCTAGGCCCAAGCCCTACAAATCTAGATTTCAAATGAAGTGTTATTTTGTTGAAGAAGGTGTGACTGATGAATAATTTGATAAAGAAAATGGAAATGAAGATGAATGGGTTTTCATTGCTATCAAGGAAAATGGTTTGTTGGCTACTGAATCTACTAAAGTTGAGAAAGCTCTTGTAGCTTGAATTGAAGAGAAGGATGAGTGGGTTATTGACAAAAGATGCTCACATCATATGACTGTTGATAAAAGCAAATTTTAAAGTCTAGAGAAATATGATGGTGGGGTTGTAAGATTCAGAGATAACAATGCTAGTGTGATCTGTGGCAGAGGATCTATTTGTCTTGGTGGTAAACATAACACTGATGATGTACTTTATGTTGAAGTCTTAAAGCATAACTTGTTAAGTGTTGGACAAATGTTGGACAAGGGTTATGATCTTCAATTCAAAGATGGAAAATGTAGGATACTTGGAAGCTTTGGAAATATGATTGCTTCAAGTACAAAGACAAGAGGTAATATTTTTCACCTAAGTGCTAGTAATGTAAGTTGTTTAATTTCTCAAGTAGATGAAAGCTGGTTATGGCATAAGAGGTTGTGTCATGTGAATTTTGATAACATTGTTAAGGTAAGTTCCATTCAAGCAGTAAGAGATCTACCTAAGCTAGTAAAACCTGCTAACACAATATGCAAGGAATGTAAGATAGGTAAACAGACTAGAGTCTCTTTTTGGAGTAAAAAGCATCATTCTAATGGAGTACTGGGGCTGGTGCATACTGATCTATGTGGTCCCTCCAGAATCAGAAGTCTACAAGGAGAAAGGTATTTTATGTTGCTTATTGATGATTACTCCAGGATGATATGGGTTGCTTTCTTAAAAGAAAAATGTGAAGCATTAGAGAAGTTCAAAAGTTTCAAAGCTATCGCAGAGAATGAGAAAGGTCTAAAGATTAAATTCCTAGGGTCAGACAAAGGTGGTGAGTTCACCTCCAGGGAGTTTGATTCCTTTTGTGAAGAGCATGGAATCAAGAGATAGTTTTTTGCTCCCTGAACCCCTCAACAGAATGGATTTGTAGAGAGAAAGAACAAAACAATTCTAGATGTTGCTAGAACAATGATGATTAAAGGAAATGTGCCTCACATCTATTGGAGAGAAGTTGTAAACATTGTTGTGCACACTTTAAATCAGGTAAATGTTAATGGTATTTCTGGTAAGACTCCTTTTGAGCTATGGTTTGGTTATAAGCCTACTATTAAATATTTCAAGATTTTTGGAAGCAAATGCTACATTAAGAGAGATGAGGACATAGGAAATTTTGATGCAAGGAGCGATGATGGAATCTTTCTAGGTTACTCTACCAAGAGCAAGGCTTACCGGTGCTATAATAGAAGATTAAGAAAAATGGTTGAAAGTGCAAATGTCAGAGTTAATGAGGATTCTGCTAGATCATCTAGATACTATGGATATGATTCAGATGACTAGCTAGATAGTACAAACAAAGGGAAGAATGCTCAGACACAAAATCAAGCTTAAATCATTTTGATAAATCAAGAAAGTCAGGGAGAGACAAATGGAAGTGAAGAAGAAAGAACAAAAGAACCAGAAGTGCGAGTGAATTCTAAAACTCTGAGGTATGTGAGATTGAATCATTCTAAAAATAAAATTATAGGAGACAAGAATAAAGGTGTGAAAACCAGAAGAAGGATTGCAAAAAAGTATTGACTGATTTCCAAGATTGAGCCTAAAAATGTCAATGAAGCTTGCAATGATGAATACTGGATGGAAGCTATGAAGGAAGAACTGATGCAGATTGAAAAGAATGATACATGGATTCTTGTTGCCAGACCTAAAGATAAAAATGTGATTGGTACTAAATGGGTCTTTTGAAATAAGCTAAATGATCAAGGTGAAGTGATCTGGAATAAAGCAAGACTAGTATGTAAAGGGTATTCACAAATGGAACTTATTGATTTTGAATAAACCTTTGCCCCTGTTGCCAAAATTGAATCTGTAAGATTATTTCTTGTTTGTGTTGCATATAATAACTATAAAGTCTATCAAATGGATGTGAAGTTAGCTTTTCTGAATGATGAGTTAAAAGAAGAATTAAATGTTGAACAACCAGATGGACTTCAACTAATTGACAAGGAAGACATGGTTTGCAGATTAAAGAAAGCTCTATATGGACTCAAGCAATCTCCTAGAGCCTGGTATGCTAGACTAGATAAATACTTACTGAAGCTTGGATTCAATAAAGGTACTGTTAATAATAACTTGTATTTTAAGTTGGATCATGATAAAGATTTGATTATTGAAGTCTTTGTTGATGACATTATTTTTTGAGGAGATGATGATTTATGTATGAAGTTTCCTAATGAAATGAAAAGTGAATTTGAAATGAGTATGATTGGTGAGATGAAGTTCTTCCTGGGATTGCAAGTCACTCAGACAGATAATGGGATTTTCATATCTCAGTCCAAATATGTGAGAGAGCTACTAAAGAAGTTTGGCATGGAAGACTCAAAGCCTGTTGGTACACCCATGGTAACCAGATGCAAGTTAACACAAAATGATGATTCTCCTAAGGCAAATGAAACAAGATATAGGTCAAGAATTGGCGGATTGCTCTACTTAACTCAAGCCAGACCAGACATCATGAATGTTGTATGTATGGTTGTTAGATTTCAGGCTAATCCAAAAGAATCTCATGTGATTGTTGTAAAGATAATTTTTAGATATCTGAAAGGAACAGTTGATATTGGGCTTTGGTATCCCAAAGATGATGATCTTACTCTGAGTGCATATACTGATGCAGATTGGGCAAGAGATGTAGATGACAAGAAAAGTACTAGTGGCGGTGCTTTCTTCCTAGGGAAGAAGCTAGTGTCTTGGTTGAGTAAAAAGTATAATTTCATTTCCCTATTTACTGCTGAGGTAGAGTATATTACTGCAACAAATAATTGTACTCAAGTGATATGGATGAAACAAATGTTGAAAGATATCAGGGTAGTATATGATGAACCTATTGCCATATATTGTGACAACTCAAGTGCAATAAACATATCATAGAATCCGGTGCTACACTCTAAGACCAAGCATATATCAATCAAGTTTCATTTCCTAAGGGAAAAAGTGAATGAGAAAGAAGTCAGATTGGAGTATGTGCCTACCAAAGAACAGATTGCAGAAATTTTCACTAAGCCATTGCCAAAGGATACTTTTGAGTATCTTAGAGGAATGCTTGTGGTGATTACCCCTCTTGATATGAACTAGAGATGCATTTACTTGCATCAATCCATATGCTTCAAAGCTATATTCTTATCAGAATTGATGTTTTCGTGGCTGCTACTTAGGGGGAGTAGTTAGATGTGCAGATATGTGGTTCAAATCTTGTATATGGGAAGATAATGTTTATCTTTTCCATTGATTTCAAAGGGGGAGAAGATTCATGTGAAAAATTGTTGCTTACCTGGGGAGAAGATCCTTGTGGGGTGAAGATCTTGTAGAAGAGGCTAAGGAAGAAGACTCAGAATCTACAGGGGAGTAAGTGTTGATTGTGAATTGCGTTGATGGTGTTTTTCACATCATGTGTTGCCATCAATGCCAAAGGGGGAGATTGTTGGATGTTGTGGTTGTGTTGTTGATAAGTGGTTTTCATTTATGTCAACACTATTAGCATTGATGTATTGAAGGCTATATATGTCGAGGATATTGAGAAAATTGTTAAAGAAAATGTTATAGGTTGCTAGAGGAATAGTGAAGGTCTTGAACGTGTCTTGATCCATACGTCGATGATAAAATGTTGTGGACTAAAGGGTTTATTGTTGAGAGTATCTAGTTTATCCACTGAAATTTTTAGAGGTCCACGTGAAGTATTGATCGTGTTATGAACAGTTGTGTTCTAAAAGTTTTTTTGTGGTTTCAATTAGTATTCTTGAGTGAAGTTGATATGATTATAGTAATTTATGTTGTTGTGAATGCTTCTATGTTGGTCCCTATTTCTTTTGGATGTTTCTAGATCATTCTTCATCTCCGTCAAAATTCCACATTGATTAGTGTGTTCGTGGTTGAAGATTTTTCTCATATGTGTTCGGGTTTTCATATTCTTGACTAACATGGTGGTTGTAACGTGTTGTGGATCCTTGGAGATTAAAAATTGAATGTTTGGTGCACTCAAGGATGTTGTTTTGGGCCACAATATAATATTGGCCAATGGTGCTTGATTCACATTGAAAATTTATTTGTAAATTTAGGCCAACATTGCATATATGTTTTATATTTTCATATGTATTTTGGCCAATGAAGTTGTTGATGAAATTCATGTTGCGGATATATAAGAGTGGTTGTTTGTTCGAATTGAAAGGTGCTCGATGTGCTCCTAGGTGTGTGTGTGAATATCAGTGGATTGCAGAGCAGAGTGTGAAGAAGTTTGAGCGAAGTGTGAAGGAGTGTTTCTATGCTTAATCAAAATTGTAATAAGGCTTTTGAAGAAGCCATTTTCTCAGTTCATACCTTATGGATCCATTTTATATTTCTTTTTCTTGGGTAGTGAGCCCTCTTGTATTTGAGTAGTGAACTCTAGGCAGTGCACCTGAATACATGTGCATTCCCATTATTATTCTTATACTTTTAACAGGGTATAATCTTGTGGACCAACATCCACCATGGTTTTTCCCCTAACAGGGTTTCCACGTAAAAAATCTTGGTGTTCTATGTGTTTCTAATGTGTTTATTATTTATGGTCTATTGTTCATGCATCAAATCTGAAATTGGGTTAAGTTTGAGTTAAGATTGAAAAGTTTAAATAATCTATGACAACTAATTCAGCCCCCTTCTTAGTTGTTTGTCCTTGTTTTGCCAACAAGAGATAGGAAGAGAGGGATAGGTTAGATAGAGAGAAGTAAAGAGGGAAGGTGGGTGGGATGTAGGAAGATAGAGAGGAGGAGGGAGGGAGAGAGAGTTAGGGGAATATGTTAGATAGAGTGAAGTAGAGAGGGAAGGTGGGTGGGAGGAAGAGAGAGGGGGGAGATAGAGAGGGGGAGATAGAGAGGGTGGGATAGAGAAAATTAGAGAGGGAAGAAGGAATAGAGGGAGGGATGGAGGGAGAGAGGTGAGATAGATAAAATTATAGAGAGAAGGAGAGAGTGCAAGAGAGAGGTCTAGAGCATAAGGAATAAACAATGAGTGAGATAGAGCGAGAAAGATGATATAACTTGCTGATTACTGAAATTTGACCTCCTGATTACTGATATTTGACATGTTGATTATTGAAATTTGGTTGTCTGAAAAATTGTAAGATCTTAAAAAAAATAGAATTTGAATTATAACTCCTAGAGATCTGAAACCACTCTCAAACATCTTGAAACTATATACATGAAATATAGCTTAAAGTATAAGAAAGTAAATGTCTATATGTAAATGTTTATTTCATGTATATAGTTTCCATGAAAGATAACAAGAAGAAAGAGACAAGAAAAAGAGAAGAAAAAAAATTCAATGTTTACCAAAATGCAAGTGTGTTATAACACGCTCGTGTTTTGAAAATATTTTTTTGATTTCAAAAATGCACATTTTTTTAATCTCAAAATGCACACATTTTTTGAAATTTAAACCATAACACGAGTGTCTTATAGTAAAATGTGCTCATGTTATGGCTTGGTAATGACTGAGCCTAGGCTTGGTCACTACCAACCCATAACACAAGCGCATTTTACTATAATGCGCTTGTGTTTTTGTTACTCCGGGATGAAAAAGTAAATTGGCCACTTTTTGGCCCTCCATCCTTTTGCACTTACCCTGCGATCCCCTGCACATCTACCTAACCGAGAAGATGGCCCTACCCTTCGACAATGAGATTGGTTTGGTAACCTCATAATACTAGCCTTCTTGAGCTGGGTGTTGTGTCCTACATAACTAGAACTTCCATATAGTGGCTACTACCCACATGTATGACAATCCAAACTTAGCACACATAACTGGATCACAGTGAATTGATAATTTAAATAGTGGCAACATACACTACTTTTGCCAAATAATTCATCACCCAATTACATCGAGTGAGAGTCATCTATTCACACATCTTCCTAGCTCGATTTTTTATGACCACTCATTTTCTATGCATAGGTTATCCCCTTTACCATGGATTATCCTAACCTTAAGAATAACCTATATTCATTTAGTGTTTTTTATGACATTTCAACTAAAGTAATTCAAACAACTTTATATTCCAAACTTCACAATCCAAACAAATAACTTCACAACTACATAATAACCATATAAACTTGACTTAATATAGTATATTATTAAATACAAGAACACTCTTTCCTATATATATAATGTGAATGTAAAATTCTTTGAGCTCCCTTTGGGTGATTTTGTTTTGATGTCGACCCACGTCTCATATGATAGAAGTGTTACCCTTAGCTTTTCATCAAGCTTCTTTTCACTAAACTCTTTCGGCTACCACCATGTGTCCATCGGGTGCTCCTCACAACAATTCCTTCCTTCTCTCTTCTACCAACTCCCGCCATACTGCCACATGTCTACACCACAGGCTATTCATAGTTGCTTCCCTTCACTTTTCTATCGAGCCCCGTCTACTTGCCACGTAGCTTCCATTCGCATAACTTTTGGCGGACCCCACCATTGATGTCCATAGTAATAAAGGCTACCACGTGTCTTCCTAGTACAAGCTTTCACAAAAAGGGAAGGGAGAAAGAACCATGGGCTGCGAATTGCCACCACACGTCCCTTTGGCAGGATTTATATGAAAGGCAAGAATGGAGCGAGAATGAGATGCAACATGCTACTGCGTGTTCTAACTGCCTCCATTGGGAAGCGACACTTGTCTGCACAAGATTTTTCTGGACCACTACCATCATTCACAGGGGATGCATCTGGCTGAGGAACAACTACATGCTACAACCCAAATATTTTTTGTACAATGGCTAAGGGGAATCATTGTTGTAGCCATCATTGCTCGAGATACATAATATTTTCTGTCACAAGCTCACCAAGCGGTGAATTGTTGGTTATATATATTGCTTCTTGCTTCAGAAAATGAGTTCAAAAGATGCAAAAAAATTAGAGAAAGACACCGGACCATTTTTTTATGCTTTAGATTATTGTATGAGACTTTTAGACTGTGCCATTGTTTGACCTTTCTTTTTTTCTTATGTTATTTGATAAAACATTGATACTATGCCATTATTCTCTTGAATTGTTCATTTGTAGAACTTCTATGATTTTAATACAAGTTTGTTGGTTTAGATCATGTCTTTGACTCCTCTTTTCAGTAAATGAGTGTGAAAATTATTTTATGTCATTAGATGAATTGTTTGGATCTTTATCTTTGATTTATGTTAATTTTGGAACATAACAGTTTACCAATCAGGCCCTTAAATTGAATCCCCAAAGATAGATTTTCCGTGCCTATATCTACCCCTTGGTGCATCGCCTTAGTTAGATCTTTATTTTTTATATCCACTTTCTTTTCCCATTCCAAAACCCCAATTATAGAAGAAGTCAACTTCTTTAGAAACCCAGAGGTCACTCAGTTTAGCGCAATTGGTCCCCCCCATTAACTGAGTTTCTCATAAAGGCTGTTACCTTGCCAATTTTTGACATCAACAGTTTCTTTTCTTTGGCACGCCTGGTGGGACTACTTAAATGAATCTAAATTTAAAGAGGGTGTATGAGCCATCGGCCTATTACTAGGTCCCAAACAACAAATAACCCTGGGTTGTTAGTACTGCCATTAGGGATAGTACAAGCTACGACCCAATTAGTGAATGTTTCGCTTCCTCTGCCCCTTCTGCTAGCCATGTTTCTCGCTACTAACAAAAAATATCTGGCATGGGATGTTGCAAGTCCTCTTGTAGCGCTAGTAGCATCTACCATTTAGGCCCCTATCCCGGTCTCTACTCTAAAAGCTATACCTAAATTCACCAGAGATGGCTCAAGAACACTGTTCGAACATTTGCAAGATGTTACAGACGTATGATTGGTACATGGAATTATAGACCAAAATGCAACACTAAGGTTGCTCGCCCTCTTTCAAAGGCAAGGCATTAGATCAGTACTGCACACTGCAACCTATTACTATTGGTACCTGGGATTAGCTTAGAGACCCTTTCTATGAGAGATTCTCTAATGATGGAGACAAGTCTTTGCAATATCATTAGCTGGAGATCATAAAGCGGGCCCCATATGAAGCCATGATTGACTTCAACACTCGGTTTCACATAACCTGGCAAAGAATTCAGGTTGCAATCCGCCCGCCTCCTGACTTGGCATTCATGTTCTACTTGAATTCTATCAATGCCGACATTTCAATGATGATCTAGTCACTCGGTGGAACCACTCTACCATATGCATATAGCGTCATAGTTAAAGTAAAGAACAATCTAATAGACACCGAAAAGTTGTCGCCTCGGCTTGTCATGCCTATGTTTCTCGAGATATCAGTTCTTGCCCAAGTGATGTTGTCTACAAGTGCAACCGCTCCTCAATCCATGTATACATACATGGGTGCACCACAGGATGTTGCTTCCACATTCAACTCTTCGAAGGATGATATAAGTGATGTGAAGGAGATGTTGCAGGCTATGGCCAACGAGATAACTGTGATCAAGCAAAACCAAGACGTGCTTCCAAAGCCAACTTATCAAAATTATCAAGGCAGAAGGTCTTCTTACCAATAAAACAAGTTCCAAGGAGGCGCTCGCACAAACAACTGATCAAATAGTACCAGTACCTTGTCCATTGCAGAGTGCTAACCCAAGCTCGAGCAAAGAGCTAATAGCAGGGCAAAAAAATTTAGTCGATGACACCAACCCCTGGTGTTTCTCTTGCAGCAACTCACATATGCCTCGAAACTGCCTACGTAGAAATCTACAACAAAAGGTGGCAAAGTAGCATAATTAAGGCACGACAGCGGACCATGGAGGTTATGTATATGCCTCTCCACAAATGGAAAATGATGTGCTTACCGCACAAATGTAAGAGATGTCGTTGGAGCAAGAAATAGATATTGCTTTCAATCACACACTCTTCTCATGAATGGAAGAAGAAGAGGCCATGTTTACAAATGATGCATCCACATCGAAAAACCTGCAAGTACAGTTCAATTACAACACTCGCTCAAAGAGGAGATTCACGGGCAAATCAATCATTCTGCAACTAGTCAGTCCATAGCCCAAAAGTGCTTCCGATCAACCACCCAATACCTCCGTAGTGGCACACCAATGTCCACCACGAAGGGAAATTGTGGTAATAAGAGCTAAGGAGTAGAAGCCTCTGAATCTACCACCATTCAATGTGGTGGAACAATTGAAAAAATCATCCACTAATGTGTCTTTGTGGGATATCTTAGCTATTCCAGAACAAAAGACATTGTTATAGAAGGCTCTCCGGGAGGATCCAATCATTGAACCAAAAGAGAAAATGCTCAAAGGAAAGGTTGTTGATCAATCGCCTCCTATCAAAGTTCTCACAAATGGCATAGAGGAATCCCTTGACGAGGTTAAAGACAAGCCGAAACCAAACCCTTCTTCCTAACCCTCATTATGTGAGATAAATTATTGAACAATGCCATGATTGACTCTGGTGCTAACATTACAGTCATGCCCAAGCAGATAGCTAAAGCCCTAGGACTTAGCTATGAACCTTTGAAGAGGGGGGTTATGCAACTTGATGGCAACAAAATTGAAACTGTAAGTGTCATCAAAGACCTCCGCTTGACTCTATTGTCCTACCCTAGCATCATAGTTCCGCAAGACACTGTGATCATAGATGTCCCCCCTATGTTCGACCCCTGCCTATCTTAAGAATTTACTTCAAAAATAGGAGGATATCTATCTTTGGATTGGTCACACTTGATCCTAAGGACCAAGCATGGAGCTAAAATCAAAATAGTGTTTGAATCTTTACACTCGGAACATGTGGTCAATGAAACTATGATCAACTTTGAAGCTACCCATACCTCTTTCACTAAAGAGGAGATATATTGCACTGAGTTGCTAGAGGATGAAAAAGTGACTGGGGATCAGACTGATAAAGAAGAAGCTCTCTTGAGCAAATATATAGATGTTGACCCTTTCGACAACTATCATGCTACCAAGTTGGGAACCTATGCCATCTATGATGAGGAATAAGAGATTCTAAAATTTGTGAAAACACCTGAGAGTGACCAAACTTCAAAGCTATAGATGTTGCACTTTGACGGAGCAAGATGCAAAGTAGGCACAAGAGCTAAGATATGTTTGACATCCCCAAATAATGAAAATACACTCCGGTCCTTCTGCTTCTAGTTCACTTGTTCAAACAATGAAGCTAAATATGAAGGCCTAGTGCAAGGTTTGAGTCTTGTTGAGCGAATGGGCATTAAGAAATTAATGGTGTTCAAAGATTCTAAACTTGTGGTCAACCAAGTCCGAGGGATTTTAGTAGCTAAAAATGTCTGCATGAGATCCTACAAACATAGAGTCTGGGACCTGATAGAAGGTTTTGAAGCCTTCAACATTCAGATAGTGCCTAGAGAACAAAATGTTGATGTGGATTGCATGGCCATGATAGGATCTCAATTCAAACCTGCCTCTGACCTAATGCATAACAAACAATTTGTACGAGTGATAGTCCGACTGGAGATTCTAGATATGATCAGAGCTAGCAGGTATTTGATAGTGATGAACACATCACCTCATTCATCCAACAGTTGAGAGAGTTTGCTAACCAACTTCAACCAAAGATTATCAAAGCTTACGATGGACAAATCATTTAGCTAAGGTCTAATAAGCTTTCTGAAAGGACTTGTCACTCTAGAGAACCTTTTTGACTGTGACGATGCAAGGAATGATGAAAGGAAGTTTGTAGCAGACAAAAGCGACTATGCGGACCTTCAAGTCAAAGATGGAAAAAATCTCAAAGTTAGAAAATATGTTTCGTATAATGATAAAGAAAGGCTTATTCACTTATGTGAGAGGTACAAAGGAGTGGTGGCCTAGTCATATGATGACCTTAAGGGATATGATCTCGACATCATCCAACATACAATAGAGTTGACGGAAGGTGTAAAACTAGTCTGCCAAAAACAGAGGCCAATGAACCTGAAGATCGAAGCCATGATGACATAAGAGCTAACAAAGCTAATTCAATCTCAGATTGTTTTCTCAATCAAGCACAACACATGGGTATCCAAATTAGTGCCAGTCTAAAAGAAGAATGGAGACATCTGCTTGTGTGTTGACTTTCAGGATTGAACAGAGCATCCCTAAAGGACCATTACCCGCTACCTTCTATGGAGACAATCTTGCAAACAGTGGCAGGTTCAAAAATGTTTTCTCTACTGGATGGCTTCTCCGGTTACAGTCAAATCCAAGTTGAATAAGAGGACCAACACAAGATAACATTCACTACGAAGTGGGGAATGTTTGCATATGCAAAAATGCCTTTTGGCCCTTCAAATGCGTGAGTCACTTTTCATCGGGCCATGGATATCGCTTTCAACGAATTGATTAACAAGATTATCCTAATCTATTTGGATGATCTAACTATTTTTTCCAAACATAAGGATGATAATTTTGATTACCTTGAGATGGTTTTTAAAAAATGTCAGGAGTTCAGGATATCCTTGAACCAGAAAAAATGTGTCTTCGGAGTGTTGCAAGGCAAGCTATTGGGACATGTAGTGTCTAAAGAAGGAATTGCAATTGATCCCGAGTAGGTGAAAGCAATCAAAGAAATTCCCCTAACAGTGAACAAGAAAGGAGTCCAATCTTTCTTGGGGAAGGTAAACTTTGTGAGCAAATTCATTTCAGATTTTGCAGGGATAATTAGATCGATCACCCTGATGCTGAAAAAGGATCAATTATTCAAATGGAATAAAGAAGCTAGAGAAGATTTTGAGAAGGTTAAAGATGTTATTTCCTCACCCCTTGTACTGGTCAATCCAGACCTATTTAAGGACTTCATAATGTATGTATTCAACAACAATTCAAGTATTGCTACTATCTTAACTTAAAAAGACGATGAGGGCAAGGGAGAACATCTAATAGCATTTCACTCCTGGAACCTAAAAGAATATGAGGTGAACTACAACTTCGTTGAGAGGCAATCCTTCACAATTGCTAAGGGGCTCAAGAAGTTCTGACACCTAATCTCTTGCAACAAGGTGGTTGTTTATGTCTCGCATTCTAGTGTGTGCAAATACATAATGGAATGAGAAATCACCGAAAAAAGGGCTAATTGAATGACCAAGATCCTTGAATATGACATTGAGGTCAAGCCTACAAAGACCGTCTGAGGAAGAGGAATGTACGAATATTTGGCACACGACGAGGAAATGACAATCGATGAAGAGCAACCAGAGGTAGTTCTAATGAATGAGTCTGAATTCGAAGGTTGTTGGCTAGCGGATAGGTTCATGCACATAGGAAAATATCTAATTAACCTTCATTCTCAAAAGAGAAGATTCTACCGACTGTAAAGCAACAAATATGCACTCATCGAAGGGGTCCTTTTCAAGAGGAACTTCAACGGTGTTCTATTGCGGTGTGTCACCATAGAGCAAGCGAAGTGGATTCTCGACACTTTCCACAACAGTATTGTGGGAAGGCATTTCTTTGCAAAGACCACTGCCATCAAAATTATGTGTGCTAGGTACTTTTGGCCCATGTTGTTCAATGAATCATACTACCTAATAAAATCTTGCAAAGAATGCCAATTCTTTGCAGGGAGAAGAAAAATTCCACAATGCCTCTCAAGCCGATAGTAGTTGATGAGCCATTCGTGCAATGGGGTATTGATTTCATTAGAATGATTAATCTCACCTCTAGCACCAAACATAAATGGATTCTAACAACGACAAACTACTTCACTAGGTGGACTGAAGCCATGCCCCTAAAGAATGGGATGGAGGTAGAGATAATAGACTTCCTCGAGGAACTGGTGACGAGATTCAACCCTCCTAAAACCATCATCTCTGACAACACCAAGGCTTTCCTAGGCTCTAAGGTATGTCAATTATGCTCACACATGACATATTCTTAAAGACATCATCAAATTACTACCCTCAGGGTAATGGCCTAATAGAGTCGACTAACAAGAATTTAGTCTGACTCATCAAAAGAATCGGTTTAGAGCACCAACGAGAATGGCATAAAAACCTTCGGGTGACACTCTGGGAAGACCGCATAACCCCTAAGCAAGTCCTGAAGACTTCACCATACAAGCTAGTGTATGGGAAGGAAGTACTATTTCCTATCTCCATGGAAATTCCAGCAATGCAATTGCTCAAATCTCTTGAGATAGAGCAAAACTGTGCAATGGAGGTTCGACTGGCTAAGTTGCTAGAAGTGCAGGGAAAAAGGGAAAAGTCCTTAATAATCATGTCCAACCACCAGTAGTTGATTAAAAGATGGTTTGACAAGAAATCTTCAGACCAAGGTCTAAAGTGTGGGGATCTATTGCTAAAATTTAATGAAACAGTTGCAAAGCCCGACTAACATGAGAAGTTTGATAACTTATGGGAAGGCCCTTTTAGAATAATTAGATGCAAAGAGCATAATGCATTTGAATTAGAAACCATGGAGCATGAAACATTGGGATTTTTGGTCAATAGGGTTCATCTAAAATTATTCAATTAAGTTTCAAATTATTCTACCAACGTAAATATGTAGATAATTTAATTATTTTTCCCTTGTGTTTTTGTCAGTCGGTCTTTCAATATTAGTTTTCAAGTGCGAGGAAGCAGAAACGAATGGAGCCCATTATTGCAAAGTGTAGAGAGAGATAAAAGAACCCATGAAGTAGAGAAAAATGACACCCATATGCAGAATTGAAATGGATGTATATATGAAAGAAAAGAAAAGAAGACCCACATTGCTAAATAGTCGAAAGCAAAGGAGACAAATTTTTTAACATAAGCTATATCTTCATTATATTTATATACTTTGATAAATACAGTATCAAATGGTTTAGAGGCCACACTTTTAGAGCATATATCTATATATTTTTTGTATCTTCTTTATATGGCTACTATAAAGCCTTTTCCAAGCATATGTACAAAAATAGACTAACAGGCATTAGTTCTTAAAGCAAGAAAAGGAGATTTTCAGTCATGGGAATATGCAACAGCAATGGAGGCATCGACGATAGCATTTGGAATCATTTCATTAGTAGGGTTAGCACTAGGACCAGCAACGACAACATCCGTAGGAGCAACTTTAAGTGGTGAAGGGAACACTAGGTTCTTGAAGTCCGTGTACTAGTCAATGTCATAAAATGACACCACATTGTACAGGCGAAATAGGAAATGGCATGCATAGTTGACCCTTTGGTGATGTTCTTCTTGTGACTGAATACAAAATTTGCTCAAGAATGGCACCCATGGCATGACTGCGTCTTTCTCAATGTATTTTTGGAGGTTGCTTGTCGTTGGTAGGCCTATTCCAAATGCAGCATTGGCCACCACCTCTCTGAGGCCGCCCAAACATTTCTTCAAAAATATTTTGAGTACTAGGTACAAAACCAATGGCTTGGGAACCACGATGTCGAGCATGGACGCCACAAAGTGAGAGCATACATCAGTGTTAACTCTGTACTTATCCTTATAGTCAATGCAATCCCTCCCTATAACCCATTTTATCGCTATAATGGCCAAAGATTGCTTATTCTTGGTTATCCGTTTGAGGCGCCTAGTCGAAGGTTCACCAAGAAAATATGACTAGGATTTCTTACTTAAGCGTGGTAATTCGCATACCATAAGCATGAGGTTAATCAAGTACTATCTCAAAAATTGCACCAAGGCTCACTCGAGTTTCCCACCCAATTGTGTCTGCTAAGTACGATTTGTTAAGTGTAAGATTAATGGGAGATAATTAATTAGCATAAGTTGGTGGTAGTCTTTGGCGGTAGTTCATACGGTTGAATGCTAAGGTGTCATTCTACAGGAACTTCTCAAACTCCAAAAAAGGAACACAAATCTTTTTAGGCACTTATTGCATATTTGGCTTAATCATTTTGTTTGGGATATTAATATCCACGACATACGAATGCCTAAGTTGCCTTCAAATTGTTGGGTCAATTTCCAAGAAAATCACATTAGAGTACATCATTGCCAAAGGTCATTATGAATTCTTGTCATTTCAAAATGGCAAGTATTTCACTTCGCACAAGCAAATGACTGGCAGTACATGTTGAATTTAATGCTAGAAGGTGAGCGTTGTTGGCCACCTCAATAAGGAAATAACTAAGTAACGCATGCAAAAGGCCAACATTGTGAAAGCTTTCAAACACACTACCTAGAGAAAAAGAAATTTTGAGTGTAACCAGAGCCGAGGTAAATTGTAGAAATATTGAGTTAAGTAGAAAAATATAGCAAAAAGAAACGACAGAGAGTTCTCGAACAAAACCATAGTTAGAGGCACAAGTAGAGGGGTAGGAAGAGGCAACATAGAGCTTGTTTGATGGCATGTGTACAACACCAACTGTATACGTCTTTGAAGACGTCTCTTACACTTTGCTTGGTATACTAGAGAAGCCAAAATGGGTAAACACACAGGTCCTGGACAAGCCTAAAAGTTACAGAGATCAGAGTTGAATCAAGGAGGAATGAGATAATATTCATGATCCCATCCATGCAAAAACCCTAAGACTTTGAGGGAGGTAGCCTATGAAAGAATGAAGAAATTTATCGACTCAGAGTCATTGTCGCAAAAGCTATGGTACAACGGGCTCCCACAGTATATGATCTTGTTTGTTCACTATTGCCCAAAACTAGTTGATGCGGCCATCAAACATTTCAACCCGAGCACCAACACCATCGAGGGTCGGAGATTAAAAGTCAATATCTGCCCAGAAGCTATCTAAAATATGTTGTGCATCCCTAACCTTGACTCCAAACTAGAAGAGGTAGAGCCATTCAACCCAGCAAAGGGAGAGGAAATATGGAGATGCATGAAAAAGACTTTGGAATTTTATAACAAAGAAACCCAAAGGCCTAAGGAAGATCATAAAAAGCCACCAAAGATTCTAGCACTGCACATTACCTTCCCACCACACATGCAGGATGCATTCTCAATGTTGGCATTTGTTTACGGCTTGGACACCGATAAGGATGTGCACAAATTTCAATTGGGTCTGGGGTTTTAGTTCCACAAGCAACATTCCTTTTTCTTGTATGATTTTGCACAATTCCTTGTTGATGAGCTGATAGGGAAAATCAAGGACTACCAAACACAATGGAGGTTCAGGTTTCCTTCCTTCCTTGCTCACATGTTTTTGCATCAGAACCCTGATTTCTTTAAGAAGCATGTGAGATTGTCTATTTTTTATGAATTGGGAAAAAGAAGGCCAATTTATGTATGGAATCCTCTCCTCTCCTCTACATATGACTATTATGCATTTTCATATTATTTCTTTACTCCAATTTTGCAAGATTTAAAAGGGGATGATGGTATCAACTGACTCCCCAAGGAGCATACTACATATATGCAGAACTTCACTCCCAAATGTGATTGGTTTCTCAGAGTGGATTTAGCATTCATCCAGCTACACTGTTTCACTGGGGAACCATTTTTCCTTCCAACATGTGTCACAAATCAGGTGCTAGCCCTCGAAATGTTCCGATAAGTATCTATTATCGACTACAAATTTTGTGGGGGGAAGGCCAAGAAGAGGGGATTCTTTGACTGCTTGCTAAGCTTCAAAATGGTGGTCATGAACAAGAAATAGATGCACAAGTTGCTGGAAGATAAGCTGGCTCACCTAGGGTTGGTGATGATTTTCAATATTTGGGATTACAACCCCAAAAATGACTCGTCGAATGAATTTGTCAAGGTAACACACAACCCTCGACCTTACTAGGAAAAGAGGTGAAATCCATTGAAAGATCTGGATGATCTACTGGTTGATTCGATCCACATTCCTACCGAGGAGAGTAGGTCAGCATGGCACAAGTTCTACTTCCCCGCGGTGAACTCTGATGAAAAGAAAAGAATAGGAGTTGGCCTTCAAAACAAATTATTAAAAAAATAAGGATGGAAAGAGGAAAAATTAGAGATTTATGGGTGTACCGCCAAGAAATCAAACAACTTGAGGCCCCTTATGGAAGTGTGGCATTGGATGAGGAGTTTGATAAATTATGGAATGAGGCACACACATATTCTAATGTGAGTGCTAATAAGGACGATGACTCCACTGAGGAGTCCAAAGAGCATATGGGAAAAGGAAAGGAGAAAGAATCAAAAGTGTCACCGACCTCCGCTTAGTAAAAGAGAAAGGCAACGGACCAGCCTAGCCAGGTTGTTTCAAATGTCCAGCTGAATGTATCAAGAGCTTTGCGGACACTCACCTGGACTGCCACAAGGACAAGAATGACTCAACAACCATAAAAAATCGTAGAGGTGAAGGACACCCCACCCGCCAAATGACAACGCACAAAAGTAATTATTGGGGGAAGTTTGCAAACACTTGCAACAAGCAAGGAAGCCATGGCGAGTTAAGAACTGTAATCATTGAGTTAGCAGGTAACATTTTCTCCTTCTTCTCTTACTTCACAATCTTTAGTAGTCCCCTGATGTCTCTGCGATGCCCATCACTACTAGTGTTGGCCCTTCCTTTTCTACCTCTGCCGCAATGGTCGTAGGAGGTTTCTCCCAGTTCTCTCATAAGAGGCCATTTATCTTGACACCTCTGTAGACCCTTACACCATCTGTCACTGCATAATTTTCTCTCACCTCTATTTCCTCAAGCGCAGCCGCTATTGACACCCATCCTGCTACTGCTATATCGAGTACAACCTAGTTCACAAAGTAGTTGGAGTCTGCCATGAGCCCACAATTGTCACAACAACCGATGAGTCCTCCCGTCGGTTCACAAACTAGGTTTTGGCATGTCCCTCATTTCTCTCTGCTTATAGTCGATCTCCCTAAAAGGAAAGTGCCTGGAACTACTACCCTCAAATTCCCTTTTGCCCTACCTCCTAATGTTCCTTTCATAGGTGGGCTAGTTTAGTTGCCATCCCAATTTATGGCACAAGGTGATGTTACAAAGGAAGTGCGAGCTTTCAGAATTCAGAAGCAGAAGGCAAAGGATGACAAGAAGTCGATGGAGCCGAAAGTGTATACTGTTTACAATGAAGGTTAGAATGCGATCCATTTCGCAACAATTCATCTGAACGTCATCAAACTACAAGGGAAGATGCAACCCGATGATTATAGCATGTTCACCATGGGACTCGATTTGAGCATAGCTTGGCCACAGGAAAAAGTTGAGCTCATGGAAGAAATGCAACGGGTGGTGACCACAGACTTCCTCAAGTCTAGTCGCCAACTAAAGAAGAAAGAAGAGGAGCTAGAACTTGTGAAAGATAGGGTTGAGTTCCTGTAATAAAAGGAAAAAGCGATGGAAACAGAAGTTGTGCACTTATCAGAGAAAGCTCAGGCAGCAGAGGTAGAGCATAACAAACTCTAGGAAGAACTTGAAAAGTTCCAATCTATTGACCCCTCCCTGCTCAATGTGTTGCAGAAGAGGAACCAAGACTATCAGAACCAGTTAACTCTAGTGGAACAGGTAGTGAAATAAAAGAGTGATGAATTTGAACAATAGTGTGCTCAATTCGAGCAATAAATGCAAGAGAAGGATGCAGACTTTGGGAGCCAAAAGACCCAATTGGAAAAGGAGCTCCAAGAGGTGAAGTCTTCCCTTTAATTGGAGTTAGAAAACAAAAGTTAGGCTGAGGAGAATTGGTCCAAAGAACTAAGAAACATCAAGGAATAACTTGTATCTACAAATAGGAGAGTTGCGGAATTGACGTAGGATGTCAACTCAAAAGATACAAAAATTGCAGTTCCAAGGAGTGTTCCCCAAGCCCCTGCTGTCCAGCTGGACCTCATTCTAGTGGCTTAGTAGCTATATGTTTCATACTGGGAAAAGGTCAAGGCCTTATGCCTGACACTACAGTTGATGATTCAATATATGTCGAAGGTGATGAAATTGAGCAGGGAAGTTCGCAGAGTAATTGAGCAGTTCCCACAGTTCATTGTGGAGAGGGTTCTTGAAGCAACAATTTTGCTAAGTTATAGTTGGTCTCGGATGAGGACTTAGCAAAGGCAGGGATCGAGGATCGGAAAGCTATTGCCAAGATGACAAACAAATTCTTCCACTCCCACTCAACTATCCTTCGTGCCAACACATGCATAACTACTTTGAACCAGACTATGGATAACATGCTAGAAAATTTCTCCTGTCTGACTAAGATGGGCCTGCCATCCCTGTTTCTTGAAGATGAGTCGGTCACCACAACAGAGAAAATTGCAGCAAATATTGAAGAGAAGGAGCAGGACACAACTTTTTAGAGTTTCATCCAACCTCCTACCGCAACAGATATCGAAGGTGTCATTCATCCAATTGCGCGGCTACTCTTCCAATTTGAGTTCGATGCCAGTTTACTTGCAATGTTGTCTTATAAAGAGATGCTTGATATGAGCAGAGCACAAGAGAATTTGTGCGACATATCAAGACCATCCGAGGCCGATTATCTACCTCTGTAGGCAACTCTTTCTAAGCTCTAACTTTGTCGCCCTATGGATGGGGGCTCTAGTCTGGAAGCCAGATAAAATTTTAGGTTCCTCATTTCATAGGCGAAATTCCCCTGGTAGTTGCCAAAAGCTATGAATGTAAAATTATTCGAGCTCCCCTTGAGTGATTTTATTTTGATGTTAGTCCGCATCTCATATGGTATAAGTGTTGCCCTTAGCTTTTCATCGAGCTTCTTTTCGCTAAACTCTGTCAGATGCCACCGTGTGTCTGTCGGACGCTCCTCGCAACAATTTCTTCCTTTGCTCTTCTACTGGCTCCTGCCATATACCACATGTCTACATCGCAGGCTATTCATAGCTACTTCCCTTCACTTTTTTGTCGGGCCCTATCTGTGTGCCATGTAGCTTCCATTCACATAACTTTTGGAAGACCCCACTGTCGACATCGATAGTAATAAAGGCTGCCACATGTCTTCCTAGTGCAAGCTTTCGCAAAAGGGAAGGAAGAAAGAACCATGGGCTACGAACTGCCGCCAAGCGTGCCTTTTACAAGAGTTCTATCAAAAGAAAGAATGGAGCAAGTAACAAGATGCGACATGCTACCACGTGTTCTAACTGCCTCCATTGGGAAGCGACACTTGTCTGCACAAGATGTTTTTGGACCACTGCCATCATTCGCAGGGGATGCATCTAGTTGAGGAATGAATATGTATGCTATGGCCCGAATATTTTCTGTTACAACGGCTGAGGGGAATCATTATTGCAACCATCATTGCTCGAGATACATAATATTTTCTATTACAAGCTCACCAGGCGATGGATTGTTGGCTATATATTGTTTCTTGCTTTAGAAAATGAGTTCAGAAGATGCAGAGAAATTAGAGAAATACACCAGGCCTTTTTTCTATGCTTTAGATTATTGTATGAGATTTTCAAACTGTGCCATTGTTCAACCTTTCTGTTTTTCTTATGTTATTTGATAAAACATTGATATTGTGCTATTATTGTCCTGAATTGTTCATTTATAGAACTTCTATGATTTTAGTACAAGCTTGCTGGTTTCGATCATGTCTTTGACTCCTCATTTTAGTAAATGAGTGTGAAATTGTTTTATATCATTAGATGAATATTTTGGATCTTTATCTTCAATTTTTGTTAATTCTGGAACATAGCAGTTTACCAATCAACCCCTTAAATCGAATCCCCAAAGATAGATTTATCGTGCCTATATCTATCCCTTGGCTCATCGCCTTAGTTAGATCTTTATTTTTTATATTTGCTTCATTTTCCCATTCCAAAACCCCAATTACAGAAGAAGTTGACTTCTTTAAAAACTCAAAGGTCACTCAGTTTAGCGCAATTGGTCCCCCTCATTAACAAAGTTTCCCATAGAGGTTGTTACCTTGCCAATTTTTGACATTAACATATAATTCTTTCCAAACTAGACATATAAAATCACACAATCCTTTCAACATAAAATATATAATAGAGTAGAAAACTAGCATGCCTATATTTAGAAAGCTCCAATTGACAATTCTACATTCCTAGCTCAACCTTCACAAAATCAGCTTGCAACTCCTAAAATCAACCTTTCACTATCCCCTATCTTCCCTTGACAATCTCTTACCATGCAAATACTGTAACCTCACTAAATTCTCTCCCAAAACACTCAACTCAAAAATGCAGTAGAATAACTCTAAAAAAATTAGAAAACAAGAATGAAAATATGCATCCTGTGAGATGGACAAAATCTCCTCTATTTATACTAAAACTTGAGCACTCCATGGCTGCAAATAAGCTCACATTCTTGCCACTTCTCAAGCTAAAGAATCAACTCAACAAAATAAAAGAAAGGTGATAGATTCAAAAATAGTGACTCTATGCAAAGATTCAGCCAATCGCCTTCTCTTCATGACAATAGGGTTATTTACTCAGAAAAGTAAGGTTAATCGATTCACAAATCGACTCCTTTCAACTAGCTTTGCAATTAACTCTTTCTCATATTCTATTTTTGCCTTATACATTGGAAAATAAATACAAAATAGACTTCTAATGGTATGGAGAGTTTATATTTTGGCGCCACATAATCCCACAAGCCCCTATTCATTTGTTTTATGTTTGAAAGACCAAGTCAAAGTCATTTACACAATATATATTCCTCTTTGTTTTCATAGATTTGACTAAGTCTTGCAATTCATTCACTTGGTTTACTTTATCTCCATGTGATTTATCCTAGTGCTGCCTTTGGCATGCTTAAACAACATTTAAATTCTTTATGCAATGCCATGTATGAATATGCTAAATTATATTCACTGTGCTATATGTTATATCATATATATTATGCTCAACACTATGCACTAAATAAACATTTCCAACACTATGCAAAATGATATATATATATATAACACGATACATATATACATATATATATGTATATACATATATGTATATATACATATATATATACTATATATGTATATACATAATATATACATATATACATATATATATGTATGTATGTATATACATATATATACATATATACATATATATATACATATATATATGTATGTATGTATATACATATATATATCTATATATGTATATACATATATATATATATATATATATGTATGTATGTATGTATATATAGTTGACCCCGCAATGCAATGGTTAAGTTGCAAGGGTAGTAGTTGGGATGCCCAAGGTTCGAATCCCATGGGTGGTTGTGGGAATGCTCGTTGGTGCAAGCAATGGGTATTATTGCGGGGTCAACGAAAGAGGAGCTGAGGTAGAGAGAGATTGCGGGGAGGTTGTAGGAGGGTCAATGGCAAGGCAACAAATAAAGGGTTAGAGGGTCAGGTTGGCAGTAGGTTGGGTGGAAAAATCGACGAGTACTCGAGGCACCCAACTTTCAGCCAGGAGAATGAGCTTGGATGTGGTGGGTTTGGGGTTGTCTACAAGGGGGAGTTGAACGATGGGACCACGATTGTAGTGAAGAGAATGGAAGCAAGAGTTATGAGCAACAAAGTTTTGAATGAATTCTAGGCAAAGATTGTTGTTGAGGGGGTTCAAAGGCCGAAGGTGCCAAGGTGGAAGGAGGGAGGAGAGGAGGAGAAATGGAGATATCAGGGATGAGGTCCCCCATATGTGGCCTCACTGGTTCATTTCTCTAGTCAAAAGCATAGTGTGTTGCCCCTTAGCAATGATTTACCGAACAATATATATATCAGCTTATATGATTTATAAGATGCTTTATTCGATATTTGAATACATTTACACATATTTACATATTCCACATAATAACAATGCATACATTTATATACATATGTATATATATTAATATATTCATATGTTCATTTCCATTGACATAAAAACATACACACACATATATATACATATATATACATATGTATGTATATATATATGTGCTCATTTCCGTTAACATAAAAACAAACACATATATATTATATATATATACATATGCATATGCATATACATACATGTATATGCATATATAGTACATATATATACATATATATATGTACATATATATACATATATATATATATATACATATATATATATATATACATATATATATATATACATATATATACATACATGTATATACATATGTATATATATACGTATATGTACACACACATATATATACATCTATATACATCTATATATATATATATGAAGTCTATATATATACAAAGTCTATATATATATATAAATGTCACCTTCGTTCAATCGATATTCCCATGCATATGAGTAATTTGTCCATGAGCATGCATAACACATCTATCTACGCATACTCATGCACGTAATTACTCATGTGCATGAGTTTATCGTAGACATGTACATATATACATATATATACATTTTTTATGTATATATATCTTATCGATTAAATATAAACACAAAGAATAACTCACATGACAAAGAGACTCAATCACATAACCCAAATAAAAAACATTCATAGAAAATATCATAATGTCTTCTAAATCATACATAAACGAGACTAAAGGTAACTTACCATTTTCCAAGCTATTGAATCAACTTCACTAAACTAGAGGTGAGTGTGTGAAAGCTCAATTAGGCTCATTAAGGGTTACTATACCAAGTTCTTTTTCTAAGTGATACTTCCTCTCTCTTCTAGAGGCTTGAATTTGTTCCTCCATTCAATTTAGTGCATTGCAACAATAGTTAGTAGAAACAATACAACCATTTGTATCATATATTTCATAGTTAAAATCATTATAAAAAATCAAATTGAATCAAACATGTTATTCATTATATTTCCAAGATACATAAAGTATAAAAATTTACGTTTAAAGCATTTTCATCCTACTAGGTGAAAGTAAATGGGTAATAACACAACGGTGTGTACAAAGGGCCATCTTACCAAGTTTGGTAGATGTGTGGGGGACCGTAGTTAGTCCATGGTTGGCAAAAAAGTGCTTGATTGATGCTTCTCCTCATCTAGTTGGTGGCCAAGATTTGGGAGAAGGACATTATGGACCATTTGTATTTATAGTTCATGTAAGCTTGTTGAATCTATTTATGTAATCATGCGTCCATTTATATAGAAATTGTAAATGTGAAATGTTATCTTGAATATATTTATGTAAAGTAAAATCATACTTATATTATTGAAATGATTCTTTGATTATGCAATGGAAAAATTTGGAAAAGGTTATGTTTCAAATGGTGCATTTATTATTGATTAAAAAATAATATTTCTATTGCTCATTACATTAGATGCATAGATAATTTACTCATGTGTAAAACTTAGTAAAATTACTAGGTAGAACAATGGGCATGTTACATAAATGGTCCCTTCTTAGTGATGTTAACATACATCTCCTAGGAAGTGTGACCTTGTCAACCAAAGTGTGGCTTCCTTAATCCATGTGATGTGTCTCCTTTGTGGTAATATTAGACTTGATGTCTTGCAATATTGTGACGTTTCTTGGCATGTGACTTTCTCCTTAACAATAATAATATGGTTGGTATTCCCCAGTGTGATATTTTCTATTGCTTGACTAGTCCTCTCTTGGTGTGAATGTCATGTGTAATATTCCCTAAGGAGTAACCTTTCATGCATCAAGCAGTGTAGTGCCCCTTTGATGTTGTTAAAGTTACCTTTTGAGGTGGTGTTATCATGACACCCCTTGATGTTCTAGCCTTGTTTTATCTTTATTTGTTTGCACCCCTTGAGGTGGGTTTTGTTGCACCCCCTGAGGTGAGTTTTTGTTGCAGCCCTTGAGGTGAGCTTTTGCAAGTTCATGGATTTAGAATAATGAATCTTATTGGGTCATGAACTTGAGCATCCCTTTTTAACATGACCACTTCGCATAATACACTTTGCTTGCCAGTGGAGCCATATGTTTCATGAGTGATGTGCATGACTTCAGTCCTCATGGAGCATTTTTCTCATTCGATGGATGACATTTGGTATTTGAGATAGTTTAAGACCGAGGTCTCTTTTCCTTGTGTTTTCATCATGTATGCTTTGTGTCTATCCGACATGTATGTTTTATGCATCTTGTATTATTGCATTTCATACATGTGCGTTCCTTCATATTTATGTTGGTTTGCCATGAGATCTTGGATCATGGGGGCTTGTGCACTCCCCCTAGATCCTTTGCCATTCCATATTTTCAATATTTTGTACAATTGAACCCCTCTTCACATATTTCTCTACTTTAGTGTGAGTTTGAGTGTAAGTTCATACTGTCACTAAAGTGGGGGCTAAATGTAGTGTAAGAAATTATCACCCTTAACAATTTCACACCATATTTTGGCCCCCTAAATTAATGAGCCTAATTGACCCCATAATGTCCTAAAATTATGTATTTCAGAGCTCATTTGTACCATTTTTCAATAAACTACAAGCATTGAGTAAATGCATCCAACTCATGTGTTATTCTCAACATGCAGTGTCCTAGAAATTTGGGCTAGTTCTCCTCCTTAGCTAGGACCCATTTTTGGACATGTTGTTGGCAACATTTTAACATTCATAATTCAAATTTCAAGTGTAGGTTTTAAGAATCTAATTCTCAAGAAATTGGACAAGTGCCTATAAATACCCAATCTTTTTACCATTTGAAACGAGAAGGAAATTAGAAGAACTTATGATCGAGCATTATTATCAAGAGCAACATTTTAGAGTTTATTGCAATAATTCAAGGTCTAAGCATCATGTCAAAGTGTATGTTAGTTAATGTGTTCATGTTATCATTGTTTCGTGAAGGCTAACCCTTGTTGTAGGTCTCCAAAGTATTCAAGCATTTGAGCAAAGCAAGATCCAAATCCTTGGGGTGATGTGTGACTTTAGTCCTTTAAGGAAGCCATTGAAGGGTGGTGAATTGCAAAATTTTGTGGTTTCATCATTCCTTCCTTTTAATTATCCATTTATCATCAACATTGCCATTGTGGAAGTGAAAACACTTACATGGGGTTTGATTGAGGCAAGCCCCTAAAATGCGCCAACATTTCCTCTCTTTGTGAATGCACAGATCTTAGGTTGAAAAGGATTAAAGAAGAATTGAGGAAAAATTTTCTATTATTGCATTTGTTTTCATCAAATTTATCAAGCCACAAAAACTTAGTTACAAAAATATCTAACAGTGTTTCAACAGATTTGCAAGTGGTAATCCGAAGCTTAGATTTGATATTAGAGGACCCAAAAAGTTGATTAGGACACCCCTACAAAGACCCATTCGCCCAAGGGCGACCCAATCATCCTACAATGCTTGAAACCAACTTTTTTGGGTAGGTACATGTCACTTCGCACTTCTAAGATCCACCTACAATTGACTGCTTTTGTTTATCAGTTACCAAATTCTTACAATTTTAGTATTAGGGCACATAGTCTAATTAGGTTAATTAATTATAAATCATTCCATTCCATTCCTATCTTCAATTAGATGTAGATCAAGGTTTGATTGACTCACCTTTATGGTTGATAGTCAATCTATTCACCTTGTTGATCTAAATCTTAATGTAACTTGGAAAAGGCCCCTTACATCCCAGGTTTTTTGCATTTAGGACCTAGGATCTCTTTTTCTATATTACAATAGATAAAATAGAGTTAAATGTGAGATAATATGTAAATAATGATGAGTGATGGTCATAAGATAATTAGCCCAACTTTACACAAAAATAATGGATTTTATTGATATATAATTACATAAAATATTATTTCAAAATAAACACAAAAATGATTGAAAATTTAAATAAGCAATACAAATTTCATGACTACAAAACTAAGAACCTCACAATTATGAAATCTCACGTCTTGTTTTGAGGAAAAAGTAAAGAACATTTCAATTAGCAGCAAAACATATCACCTAACTTTCATCAATTTAATTAACAACAAAATATATTGCCTAACAATCATTATGATTAGGTTACTACATTACTTGAAAAATTTAGAAAACACAAGGATCGATAGGTGGCATAGGGCTAGAAGGGATGAAGAGTTGCCTAGAAAAAATAAAATGGATGAAACAAAATCACAAATGAATAAATAGGTGGGAAATCAACCTAATCAAATTCCTAAACTTTAACAAAGACATAAAAGACCATGTGAATGAAAAGTTTAGAAAAGTAATGAAGATAGAGAAAACAATTAGAAAATGTTAGCACTATATTAGAAGGTTCAATTCAAATTATAAGCACTGTGAAAAAATGTATATAAGAGTTGAAGTTAAATGAAGAGAAAATATCCTCATCGCTCAATTATGAATTAGTTCCCATCGACTCGTATGCAAGATAGGTAGACGGACGACACATAAAGAAGAATGAGAGGAAAGGGTTTATATTTTTTTGTACCACAATAGTATTTGAAACAAAAGAACATTTTATGTTTGAATACTCAAGATACAAAAACATTAAGTGAAATATGAAAAAATTATTCTTACTTTTTGTATCACAAAAATATTTGAAATAAAAAGAACATTTGTAAGAGTGGCTAAAAACACTATTATCATACTTTAGAAAATTTATGACAACTATAAAAGAATTCATCTTTGAATGGATAAAAAACATTGAGCCAAATATAAAAGAATCTTTGAAAAGTTGAATCCATCATAAAATTATTACTCTGAGTACAATCGATGGTCCCTTAAAACCATTTTGATCATGTGAACTTAATTTCCTTTCATTAACTCTCCTAATTCCCATTTCCGCTATTTGATAGGGAGAGTTTAGTATC